>APFE031530812.1:10184-94461 GCA_000404065.3 Pinus taeda
TCAATAGTAGAGAGAATTTGAGTGTGTTAAATAGGGTTTGGGAGGGGGAAATGGACCCCAAATAACATTTAGCTAATTCATAAAACACCTTGAAGTCCAAACCAATCAGCAAACCCCTTAAAATTTCATTAAAATAATGTTAAATTGTTGTTTTAGTGGGTTATAGGCCGTTGTTTGTGACTCGGCCGAGTCAGCCATGACTCAGCCAACCGAGACGTTTTTTGTACCAAGTCACTTCGGAGGGTAATGGAACAGACCAACTCAGCCGTTTATGTTTCGAAACAGCCGTTTTTTAAAACTATGGCTAAGACCCCTTTGACTCCTATCTATTTGCGTGCTCTGCATCCACATTTCATGGAGACTTTACATCATTTACAAAATTTTTTACAAAAAATGACAAAGCTAACTCAATTCTACCCTTGGGGACCCCATCCCAACACAATTGCTGAAAATTCATGTGATTGGTGGTAGTGTGAATTGGCTAGTTGTAGGTAGTAGTCATATTTCTAGCTAAACAATGACTCCATGGGAGGGTTTCCAACTAGAGAGAGACTTCATGAGAGGGTTTCCATCCCAAGAGATATTTCCCAATTCTTATTCAGAAGAATAATTTGGCTAGTACATATAATATTCATGATAGTAGTAATAGCAATAGCACAGTGGTAATGCAGAGACGATATTGCAGAGGCATCAACAGTGTGAGGTCAGAGTTTTGCAGTGATAGCACAAGTTGATTCAACTATAGGGATAGTAGATGAATCAGAGTATTTGTAGCATTTGATGGAAAATGTTTGCCAGATTTACTTATTTGCATGATTTCTAGTGATAGGGAGTCAAATCAGTTGAATATGTGAAGAAAAGAGGTGCAAAAAAATTCATACATCAGCAGCATGTGACAGTCTAGCAACATGATGTTCATCAGGTGGATAATGGAGAGTATAGTAGAGAACACCTTCCTTGCTAAGAGGGAGTGTTAGTTTTTTATGGATATGGTAGTATCATATATGTATTATAGTCTCATATGATTCTAATAGGGTAAGGAACACTAGATCCCCAAAACTCAAAAAATGTTTCGTGAGATAAGCTTGGGAAACACCTTAATTAAATTAATTTGTCATAATTAAAATACTTCCTAAGTCTAACTTAGGAAAAGTAGTAAATTAAAATTGATTGATTAATGATGTTCAAGATTTCTCTAGAGTCTTCTATTGATGAAGTCTAATTGATCTTAGTCATTGATGGAGAATAAATTGTGACCATTGAGAATCCAATAGTGTGAGTTAGTCATTCCAATAGTGTGAGTTGTTGGAAGAGGGTTTGTTGTTGAAAATTGTAACTAGGTTTGGTATTCATAATCATCTTTGTAATTGTATCAATATATATTTGATGAAAAGAAAAAGAAGAAAAATAAAATATATTATTATTATTATTATTCTTTCTAGACAAGTATGTTCTTCATGCTTCTAGGGTTTATTTGAGTCAAGAAGAAATTTTTCCATGTGTCAAAGTCCCATTTGGAAATTTTGTAACAAAAGAAAAATATTATTTTTGAGTGTATAAAAGTATTTTTGATCCCAAAATCAAGTTGGCCCTACCAAGAATAAGTTGGCCTAGAAGAGGCCTAATTCGACCTCTTAGAATGGCTATATAAGGAAGAGACTTCAACTTCTTTTGGTCACCACTCACAAATTCGTTTTTTGTACAAGAACAAGAATAACAAATGTGAACGTCGAGGAAGAGAGAGAGAAATCCAAGTGACAAAAAAAATCTGAGATTATATTTGTTTCTATCCACATGTGCAAATGATCTAGGGTTTTATTATGAGTTGCAGGGTCCAAATTGCAGGTCCAAATCTCAGACTTGAGTTGCAAGGCCAAAAATTCAAAATTTCAGGGCCAAAATTCTGAATTGGACGAGATTGGAAGAAGGTTTACTAGTGTTGAACTTGGGGACTTTTACTTTCTTAAAGAAGGTGTTGTTGGAGGGTCTACTTGGTGCTTGAGGAGGTCTTAGTCTTGGTCTTGTATACCTCACTTTAATATGATTCTATAGGAAGAAAAGGGTTTACTAGGTTTTCCCCTTTGAGGGATTTTGCCCTAGTTTGGAGTCTATATATTATGTTCTTTGTGTTCTTGTGATCTTCATGCATTTTATGTTTTGATAATTGCTTGATGAAGAAGATATAATAAAATAATAAAAAACCAACAAAGTCTCACAATTAATTATCAAGTTAAGAGGAATCAACCCTAATCCACAACTACATTCATTTCTCAACATGGTATCAGAGCTAAGGTGAAATAAGGAAGTTGGAAGATCACATCTTTGTTGGAACTTTTGTTGGGAACTCTTATTGGAAGGAATTTCTGAAGCAGTAATATATTCTCTCTCTCCCTCTTCAATGGAAAGCTATCAGAAGAAAGGTCTCAAGACTCTTTCAGAGTCTCCTTGATTCTATCAAAGTTTGCATCATCAAGTTTATCTCCAAGTTATCTAAAGATGTCATGGATGCAAGCCTATTTCGGCTTTTATAGTTACTTTTTAAGATGATAACATATGGGTAATCGACATTGGAGCCTCAAGACATATTATAGGGGAATGTGGACAACTACAAACTTTATCAAAGGGTGTCTCTTCTCATTCAGTTGAACTTGGAGATAAGAACGACTATTTAGTTAAAGGAATTGGGTCTACTTCTTTGGATCTAGAAATTGGTGGAAGCATTCATCTCAATAACATACTCTATGTTCCAGGTTTTAAGAAAACTTGCTTTCTATTGACTGCTTAGAAGATAAAGGTGATATAATTGCTTTTGTTGATGGTAAAGTTTTGTATGGGCTAAGGGTCCTAGTACTGAAAATGTTAATACTATTGGTGTTGAAGTTTCTAAGTTTACTTAGTTAGAAACCCTCCATGCACTTTATCTGATTTATTCCTACCTACTTGTTACTTTACTAACAAGTTATTTACAATGTAAATATTGAAAATAAACACCAGTGCATGCTCAACATATTATAGATCAACAACAAATGGAAACAGAAACAATCACACCATATGACACCATTATTTTTGGACTAATGTCCCCGGAAAAACCTAATGTGGGAAAACTGGTGCAACTATCTGAGGGTTTTCTTATTAAGCAATATCAGAGTACAATTTGGGTGCCGAAACTCACCTACCCAAAATAGAATTTCCTTGGCAGTAATACCTCTCAGTTTCTGACAAATCTCCTAGCTGAAACCCCAGATAACTTTCGACAGTGACTCAGCACAAATCTGCCCTAGAAACCCTAGCGTCAGCCTCTCTTTGGACTGCGTCAGCCACTCTCTTCCCAGTGCTGGACCTGCGTCACTCCGGATGGGTCTGCATCAGCCTTAGGAGGCCCTGTGTCAACCCTCTATCCCTTTGCATCAGCAATGATGGCCTCTCTGAGGCTCTGCATAGCTCCCGGCTGCCTCTGCATCGCCTTGCGTGAGCCCTAGCTGGCTCTGCGTCACTCTCCTCCGCTACTGTGCTACTCTCCTGACACTATCTATGCCTCTCTATCTCTCTGTAATCAAATGCCCCTCAGCTACATCTCTTGATCACTAATTCTATCTATCTTAGCAAACCCCGCTCTAGAGAATAGAATGGTTGATCATCTGGTGTATTCTCCAAGTGACCCTCAAGCCTCCTCTTATACTTTTTGTGTTGACATATAAACGGGTGAAATTAAGTCCCTAACCAACGGCTAAGATTAGATCTATATTTATCCATGTCTTTTGGACCATTCTAACACAGTTTCATATTAATACACATTAATATTTTATTTTCCCTAAGTTTAGACTTAGGGATTCCATTAAAAATGATAATTATTTTAATATATCCTTAACTGTTTAGAATCTTCCCAAACCCTTTTTGGGTATATCTCATGTGCCCCAACCTCTCCACCAAATTTTGTAACTAGAGCACATATGATGCTACCCCAAATCAATAATTGGGATTCATGAGGGGAGGTTTTATAGGCTTCTAACACCTCTTCCTCAAGCTCTAATGCACTTAGATATTAACCCTTATGAACTTTGGCATAGAAGGTATGGTCACCTTCACTATAATATATTTTTATCATTGAATCATATGGTTACCGGTACACCTGAATTGAAGGAAGAGCATGAAGGAATCTGTAAGGGGTCTGCTCTAGGCAAGAATGTGTAGAAATTGTTTGCAAGAAACTATACAAGATCCAAGGAAATATTGGATCTCATTCATTCCAATGTCTGTGAACCCATGATAAATAATTCTCTTGGAGGTCATCAATATTATGTGATGTTCATTGATGATCACTCTATAAATACATACCTCCTAAAAAATAAGGATGATGTATTTTGAGAACTTATTTCAAGTGTTTGAGGTTGAGGTGGAAAATTTGATAGAAATAATAATAAAAACCCTAAGATTTGATAATGGGGGAGAATATAATTCCAAAGAGCTTATATATTTTTTCAAGGAAGCAGGAATTAAGAGGGAGATAATTGTTCCTTACAACCCTCAACAAAATGGTGTGGTTGAAAGAAAGAACAGATCAATTGAAGAATGTGTTAGAGCCATGCTACATGACGAAGACCTTCCCAAGTGTTGAAAGGTGCAACAAGAAATTCTCAATTTGATTTTGCCTGGATTAAATTGAGAAAAATTGAATTTCCACATTAGAAAATAACTTGTGTGACATGGCTTGTGTCACCCAATTTACTTAGTAAATTTGAGTTGGAGGAGTTAGAGTTCAGTTAAGCATGTGTGATTGCTAATTTGTAGCAATCAAGTTAGTTATCTCAAGTTGTTTCCTGTTAAACTAGTTCCAATTGTTGGAGGAACTAGTGGCAGGTTAGTTGTGTAGTGGAACTTCATTTAAACTCACTAATCATATAGTTAACTAATCATTTAGCCCAAAATAGCTAGTGCATGTAGAGAATTCAAGTTACCTAGTTGAGGTGGAGATTCCAAGGTAGTGTAACATCAGTTGTAGACTAGTCTTGAGTGTATGAGTGTTGCATGCAGTCATATGATCAACCTTGGGAATTTCCCAATCCACTTTGGAGAAATTCCTAAATAATAGGGGCCTAATTTCTCAAGAATTTTGCAAGGAAATAGGGGCTCAAGTAGAGGAAAATTTTGACGAAGTCTAGGTTAGAGCTTCTTCGTGAGCAGAGAGATAGATTATGCACTTGCAGGTTGTGATTTCTTATTGTGTGTATGAGATTTTTGTTCTAAATTGTGAATTAATGTCCGCAAAGTGGTAGATTATGTTTTATCTTGTGATTTGATTAAAACTTCATGAGTAATTGCAAATATACACTATAATTTCTACACCAAGTCCTATGGGGAGAAGCATTCGTGACAATATTTTACATGCAAAATCAAAGCCTTGGTAGAACTCTCAATGATATAACTCTACAAGAAGCATTTACAGGAAATAATCCAAGTACAAAAGGCATATTTGTTGGATATAGTACTTCAACAAAAGCATACAAAGTATACATCTAGTAATACCATCGTATTGAAGTAAGAAAATATGTCATATTTGATGAGAATATTGCATACAATAAGTATAAAGTAATCCTTTTTAATTATTATTAAAAAGTACCTATCTTTTAGGAAAATCCAAGGAATGACAATAATCAAGAACCTACCAATCATGAAGATGTTGAAGGACCAAGTGATCCCATAAAACAAGTCATTATTCCAGAAATTCAAAAGAGGATAGCTTAGTTAAGGACAACTCCACAAGAAGTAGAAGGACATGCAAAAACAAAGGGAACTTTCAGAGAAAGAAAGAAGCCTAAAATATATTATGGATATGCAACTTAAATTACTAAGTTTATTGAAGCGTAACCCTCTACTTATGAGAAGGAAGTATAACATAAAGAATGAAAGAAAGCATAACAAGAAGAGTATTAGTCTAGAATGAAGAATGATGGCTAGGAAATTGTTCCTAGACCTAGTGACAAATTTATTGTCACCTCCAAATGGATACATAAGATCAAATATGCAGTTGATGGGAGCATTAATAAGTATAAGGCAAGGTTTGTGGCAAGAGTATTTTAACAAAAAAGAGGAATCAACTATGAGGAGACCTTTGTTCCTATAACTAGATATACAACCATTAGATAAATTATTTCTTTGGCTGCTACTATGAGATGGAACATTCATCAAATGGATGCTAAAACAAATTTTTTGAATGGGAAAATTGATGAATAATTTTATATTGATCTCCCCCAGTGATTTGAAGTCCATGATAAGGAAACATATGTATACAGGTTGAAGAAGGATTTATATGGCTTGAAGCAAGCACCTAGAGCATGGTATGCAAGAATGGATGCATATATTTTGAGACTTGGTTTTGTCCAGAGTTCTGCAGACCCTAATCTCTACCAAAGTGGTTAAGAATGAAGTTGAGATTATATTTTTGTATGTGGATGATTTACTAGTTACAAATGTAGAGTTTCTTATTCAAGAATGCAAGAAGCAGTTGGCAGTTAAATTTGATATGAAGGATTTTGGGCTTATGCATTACTACTTGGGATTATAAGTGTGGAAGAACATAGAGAATATCTATCTTGGTCAAGGGAAATATGTGATCAATATGTTGTAGAAGTTTGGTATGATGGAAAGTAAATTGATGACAACCCCAATGATTACTAATTTGAAAAGGTTGAGAAGTTCAGAATCAAACCTTGTTGATCCTACATGCTACAACCAGTTGATTGGCTCCTTGATGTATCTTATGAAAACTTCACCTGATATATTTTTTGTAGTAAACATTCTCAGTCAATTCCAGATGGAGAAAAGGCATGATCATTGGATAGAATCTAAGCATATATTGAGATATCTTCATGGGGTGATACATCACCGCCTAAGATATGATGGTAATTATATATGACTATTGGGTTGTACAGACTCTGATAAGGGTAGTAGTGAGACAAATGGAAGAATTACTATTGGAGGATGTTTTAGGTTGGGATCACCTATGATATCATGGATGATAAAGAAACAAGATACCTTTACATTGAGTAGTGTTGAAGCTGAGTATTTAGTAGCCAATGAAGTTGATAGAGAAGTGGTTGGCTTATAAATTTATTATCAGATTTGTTTGAGGACCAATAGACCCTACTATTATACATTGTAAGAACTAGAGTTGCACAAGGTTGACTGAGGACCCAATTTTTCACTCTAGGACAAAGCATATTAATAATGAGTATCATTATACAAATCTTGGTGCAAGATGGGGTCATGAATCTACAATTTATCTCCATATACTAACATGTAGTTAGTATTTTGACGAAGTCTCTTCCAAATAAGAAGCTTGAGTACTTGAGAGACAAGCTTGGTCTTGTAGATATCACCGTAGCGTCCGCACAGTTTGTACGATTAGTCAGGTATTCCTTTGTAATTATCCCCTCGAACATCTTCGGTCGTTCGTTGTTGCTTGTTTCCACCCATGGAGCCCGAAGGTGACTCTCCAGTCTCCTCTCTGGATCACTCAGAGGCTTCCACTCCACACACTATCGAAGAGGAAGAACATCAGTTTCTTCTTGAAGGTTTCCCTTACACGAGAAGCATTCCTATAAGTATTTATAGGGATTTACCCCCTAATTATGTGACTTTAGCACAATTGGTCTCAGGCACACTTAGTGCCTCCTCACTTTATCATAACCCTGTTTGGGCGTCTAGCACTATGCCTACCACAGGTCTATTCATTCAGAACCCGACCTCCCAATAGACGTTGATTTTTACAGTTACCTCAGTCCCGGTGTAACCCACCATTCTTGAACCCTCTTGTCTTGTCTGTCCAAGTCACCTGTACAGTTCAACCAACGATCTCGAGTCATGTTGTTGTCAGTTCTTCAACCCCTCTAGTAAGTGGACAAGATGTGCCACCACCTACGGGGAAGAATTTGAATGTTTCTATGGTGTCAGGCACAACCAATGTGAGTAGCTCACAACCTCACATGGTTGGGATGAACCAACCTTCTTCTGGTGTTCTTCAAAACCTTGTTGGTCTTGCCAGATCAAGCAATGTCGAGTACCAACAGGTCCAAAATCCCATTGGTCCGTCTAGGTCAAGCAATTTCTAGTATCAACGAACTTATGAGACTTAGGTTCAATACCAAACTCCTTATGTTCCATATGGTTCCCAAGGAATGGCCAATTCGCCCTACGTCCTGCAACTTGGACAGTTTGTTCATCCTAGGCTGTCCTCCTTTCCTGGTGGCTATGGACAGATGCAGTTCGGAAATTTTCAAGGTCTCAATATGGGAACAGTTCAAGTACCCTTGCAGCAACAAGGACAACCTTTGTAGCAATAAGGGAAACCTTTGTTGCAGCAAGTGCCATCCATGCAGCAGTAGGGGCAGATGATGCCCCAGTAAGGATAATTGCAACAACAGTAGGGGAAACCCTCGCAACAGTTGCAACAAACCATGCAGCCACAAATGCAGTATGTTCATCAAACTTCACAAGCTATGTCTTCACAAGGCTAAGCTCTGTAACCACAGGGATAGCCTTTACAGTCACAAGGTCAGCCCTTGTAGCAGCAGGGCCAACCTAGGCAACAACAACCCTCATATACATATCAATAGGATCAACCCTTGCAAGGAAAAGGACAAGGTCAAGTCCTGCAGTAGCAAGCCCAAAATCCTAATGTCCAAGGGCAACAGGTTTAGAATCCTTTTGTCCAAGGGCAGCAGGTCCAAAATCCCTATGTCCAAGGGCAGCAAGTGCAGAATCCTTATGTCAAAGGGTAGTAGGTCCAAAATCCTATTTTTCAGGGGTAGCAAGTTCAAAACCCGTACGTCCAGGGACAACAGGTTCAATATCCATATGTCCAAGGTCTATAGGCTCAACAAACTTTTAACCCATATGTTACTTATCAACAACGTATGGCTGGACAGTTTCAAGGATTTCAAGGTCAAAATCCTCCCTACTAGCAAGGTAACCTACAGTGGTGGAAAAATCAAGTGTTGTATGGACATAACCCTCCACTATGGGGCCAAAATCCTTACCAGCAAGGATGGCCTCCTCTAGTTGAACCTGCTTATCAACCTCCAATGCCTTTCAATACTCAATTTTCGTTCTTAGCTACACTAGAGTTTCCAGATGTGTCTTGGCTTATGAATGATCCAATTCTTCATTCACCATACTGGCCTCCAGTGCCATCCAAGATCTCGAGTGATTGTCCAAAGTTCGATGGAAAAGCAAAAGAGGATCCCCAAGCCCATGTGATGACATATCATCTCTGGTGCTCTTCGAATTATTACGTTGATGATTCTATTTGTCTCTATCTTTTCCAACAAACTCTTACAAGCACTACAACCAAGTGGTACATCGAGCTCCCTCGAAGTACTTATCATGACTTCAACTCTTTAGCCATGGATTTCCTCATGCATTTTTAGTTGTCGGTTTGCTATGAAACTGGCACTTATTTGCTCACATCACACAAGAAAAATATTGCGACACAAATCTCTGATCACATCCATGAATGGAGACGTAGGCGTTGCCTGATCAAGTTTGAGATTACTGATCAGTTACTGACTGAATGGTTTACCAAGTCATTCATCACCCCAATTGCTCGCGACATAGCTATGGGTGGGTGTGTTGCAGAGGAGCAAGCCAATACTCGTGCCCAGTACCTGGATCTTGTTTACCCCCATTCTGGCACTTTTTATGAGTTATTACCTAATGCTCTGAGGCCATCATCTGATCCAATGACATCGAAGTCACAAGATACACCTCCTGTCGATGGAGTAATTGGTTCAGTGTCTCAGGCCCCTGTATATGTGCAAAACATAAGTCCTCATTGGATTCTTGGGATGAGTACACCAAAATAATATTTTCCAAGTAAGAAGCCAGATGTGGCACACTTTAGGATCTTTGGTTCATCAATTTACTATCATGTTACCAATAATGCAAGGAAAAATATAGAACCAATACCTCAGTTGGGCATATTTTTGGGGTACACTAATACACCTCACAACTATCGAGTGTACCTTCCATCTCACAGGATGACAGTGGTTCATAGAGATGTGAATTTCGATGAAGAGAAGGCCAGGATATTTTCTCTGAAGAGGGAGCTTAGTTACATGTATATGAGGAGATTTTAGCTCCAAAAGAAGAACCTCAAGATCATGTGGAGCAGCCACATGAAAAGGACCAGAGAGTGGAAGCACCCACTCATGTAGATACTTCCAAAGATGGAAGGAAGTGAACCATGGGGGCTGATAGATTGATGTGTGATTCTAGACAGAATGTGGGAACACCCACATCATAGCACAGGAGGAGGAGGTCACCAGATCAATACATTTGCTACATGGCTCTAATGAGAAATAATGTAGAGATTGATCCATCCTCATTCGAGGAAGAAGTGCAGCAACCAATATGGGTTGATGCCATGGTTAAGGAGTATGACTCCATTATCAGAAACAGTGTTTGGGAAGTTGTCCCAAGACTAGCAGACAAGTTAGTGGTGAGTTCTAGATGGCTTTACAAGGTAAAGTAAGTAGCAGATGGGAGTGTGGAGAAACAAAAGGCTAGATTTGTGGCTAGAGGGTTCTCTTAGGTGGAGGGAATTGATTACGAGGAGACCCTTACTCTACTAGCGAGGTACTCTTCAATCAGATATATTCTAGCACTTTCAATGCAGATGGGATGGAAGATATATCAAATGGATGTGAAGATACCATTCCTCAATGGTGTGATAGAGGAAGAGGTGTACATTAAGCAACCAAAAGGATTTGAGACCTTCAATATAGAGTCACATGTGTGCAGACTCAAGCGAGTGTTGTATGGAATGAAACAAACACCTTGTGCTTGGTACACTAGGATTGCAGCTATTTCACTAGGTTGGGCTTAACCAAAGTGAAGTAGATGCAAATATTTACCATATTGTGGGTAAAGGTAAATTTTTTATTATAGTATTATATATCGATGATTTAATTCTAACAAGTGATGAGAAGCTAGTAAAATCTTGCAAAGAGGATCTTGCAAGAGAATTATAGATGATGGACCTGGGGATCATGCATTATTTCCTTGGTATGGAAGTATGGCAAGAACATGAAGAGTTGTTTCTCTCTTAGGGAAAGTATGCCAACAAGATACTGAAGAAGTTCCACATGTAGAATGCAAACCCATGGAAGTGGAGGAAGGAAGATGCTACTTCAGGTGAAGTAGTGGAGGCTAATATTTACAGGTAGCTTGTGGGTTCACTTATGTATTTGGTGAACACATGACCAGACATATGTTTTGCATTTAACTAGATTAGTCAAGAAATTATTAAGCCAACCAAAATCTATTAGAAGGAAACTAAACATGTGTTGAGATACCTCAAAGGCTCCATCCAGTTTGGTCTTTGGTCTAGACGAATAGAGGGAGTGAAGTTTCAAGGCTTTACAGATGCAGACTAGGGAGGGAGTCCATTCGACAGGAAGAGCACATCAGAGGGAATCTTTAGTATTGGGTCAACAACAGTTTCTTGGTACAACTAAAAGTGGAGATGAGTTGCACTCAATCAGGCAGAAGAAGAGTACATGGCTACTAGTTAAGAAGCTTGTGAGGCTATCTAGATGAGGAAGATCCTTCATGGTTTATTTGGTCAATATATGGATCCTATAGTGCTTTATTGTGATAATCAGAGTTGTATCAAACTCTATGAGAATCCAATTTCCATGATCAGTCCAAGCATATCAACATCTGGTATCACCATCTACGAGATTGTGTGCAGAGGAGAATCATGTTGCTGGATTACATTCCTACAAAGGAATAGGATGCAACTATTTTGATAAAGGCATTGTCAATATGTAAATTTGAGTTTCATAGAAGTAGGATCAGGGTAACAGATAATTCCTTTCTTATTGAGAGGGAGTGTTGAAAATGCAACAAGAAAATCCTAATTTAATTTTGTCCTTGAATTAAATTAGGAATAAAATTGTAATTCCACATCTCATCACAACTTGTATTAGTTAACTAAGTTAATTTGACTTAGTTGGCTCAGTTAATTCAAGTTGAGGGTCTAAATTGAGTCATGTAAAATGTCTCCTACTTTATAGGAGCACTGGTTGAGTTTATTTTGAGTTGTAATTAATTTATTCAGTTTAACTGAGTTAAAGTCAGTTAAAGTAGTTCCAACTGTTGGAGGAACTAGCAGAAGGTCTAGTCAATGTGGTGTTGCATGCAGTGATCAACCAGTTCATTGATGGTTCACTCATAAATAATTCATCCATGTCAGATTTAAGAGTTACCCATTTGAGATTGGATTTAAGGGACAATGTACAATTAGTTGTATAATCATCTGAATTGTACAGGTGGTGCATGCAGTTAGAGAAAGTCCTATGATGGATTGCACAATTCCTTTGAGGAATTTCCATAATTAATAGGGGGATAATTCCCAAGGAAACAATGCAAGGAAATAGGAACTTGGGCAAGCAGAAAATTGGTTAATTATTGGCCTAGGCTTGTTAGAAAATTATGAGACATATAGAGATAGCAGGGGTTTTTAGCTATGGATTTCCTTGAGAAATCATTGTGTAATGTTTTGATTGGATGCTTTCTCTTGTAAACTTCGTGATTTCATGATCGTTTAATTGTTTCCCTTGATGAGTAGAGTATATTCAAGTCTATTGTTTTAGAAAATTACAATTAGCAGTTTGAATCTACAAGGAATTTCTACAATGGTCGGTGTCTGTGGTTTGTCATTAGACAAATTGGAGAATCTTTGGCTAGATGAAGGTTTAAAATATCCATTATGTATATTGGTTTGGGTTGTAAATCAGTTATTAGGTTGATGGTTTGGGAAAGGAAAGTTCAGGTTTTGATTTTGGTGTTTCTGCCAAGAAGTGAAGGATGCCATGAAACCAAAAGTCTTGCCAAGGGAAAAGGAACCAAATAAGATAGAGTTTGATCTAAAGAATGAATATTTAGATTTAAAAAAAGAATAGAATCATAAGAAGAAGAAGAACACACTCTGTTATTTAGGAGATCAATTCAGGAAAGAAGGCAGTCAGAGAGGTATAGTCCCTCTTATTTCTATTCAAATTTGACTTTATTTATTACTAAAGATGATCCCATAACTATAAATGAGGCAATGTATTCAGAGGATGGAAAAACCTCAAAGAAGGCCATGGTTGAATAAATGACATCTCCGAACAAAAATGAGGCTTGGAATCTAGTAGAGTTGTCGGCTGGAAGAAACCCATTGGTAGTGTTATCGCACAAAGTGTCTAGGCACCGTAAAAACTCTCAGAGTAAGGGTTGTCACACTTATCCTTACTCACTCCATTTAAAATGTCTCCTAGAGAAGTCAAGGCAGGTAGTCCCTAAGGTGAATGAATGAGGATAACCCATGGAACATAGGCTCCAAGAGACTTAAAGATGAAAAAATTGATGAATGTAAACGAGTCCTGGACAACCAAAACAGATAGATCTAACAAAATAAGACACAGCCACAAGATAAAAATGATTTCAGACCAGTGCCTTTATATTCAATTAACCATAAACTAGATAAAAACAAGTTATCTAGAGCAATTTTTAAATGTGATGAAAGTGAAAATCATGAACGATTAAATGTAAATGGCCAAAACTTTATCATGCAATATAATCTAGCAATTAAATACCATGAAGAATTATGAAAATTAACTACTAAGCACTGATTTTAGATTAAAAATTATTTTCTTCAATAACCCAGATCTAGAATTTATCTTTCTCCTATTGCCAATCTTTAGATATGATTCTATAACATTAATCACACTTGAAAATAGAGAAATCACTACCACAAAATTTAAAATTTTACACTTAACACACAAAAAGAAACCAAGGAAATTGTTGGGACAGGGTCCCCTAGGGTCAAATTTTGGCATTAACTTTTTGTATAATTGTAAAGTCTCCACATTTTTAGGAAGCAAAGTGGGAAGGTCGTAAGAGTCAAATGAGATTTATTCCCTTAGGTGGTTAGAATATAGGGAGTTTTGAGACCCGCCCATGGTTTGTGGACCATGGTATTGTAAAAGCGAAGGCTATATATAGAAGAGTCATAGAGAAGTCTAGGGATATAACTCATTGATAGAAAATTGTTGTATGGGCAAGTAAGCTAAGGCAGGAAACTCTGTTTCCTATACTTAGGTGAAGGGGAAGGCTCCTACAACTAAGTGCGTGGAGAACTTGGTAAGTCTACAGACTGAGTGCAAGGGCCCCTGCAGCTGAGGGTGCAGGAAAGAATAGCCTGTACTTGAAATAATACATGTAATAAAGATAGTTTTGATCCATAAATTGTGCATCTTTGTATCTGTATTTACTTATGTAGTTCTTGTATTTTCGCTCTATATCTGAACTTATATGAATGAATGATTATCTAATGTGAAAAAGTAGTAAATCAGTATAATGTATAGATGTTATGAATGTTTGACGACCTTCGCGAAGGTATAGATTCAGTTTATGTGAATTACTGCAATTATCTATTTCGGAAGGGTTAGGGTTCACGAAGACAAAACTAAGCCCTAGAAGCCACAGGAACCCATCACACAGACTTCTGGATGCAGAAACCTAGTTCTTTCATCTCCCATTACTGCTTCGAGTGAGACTATAACCTGCGCTACATGGGTTGTTGCTGAAAGGGCTAGCAGTTTAGGGTTTTTTTGGTTGGCGCAAAATTTTAAACCTAGGTCAGGGCTTATCAAGCCAACAAATGGTTATGTTGTTAGGACCAGGATCTATCTAAGGAATGTGTGATAAGTGGTTCCCCACTAAGAAAGAAATTGAAAAGTGGATAGATCGAAAACTGTACGCGTTTGTAGCTTAGGTAAAATGGAATTCGCACCTGTCAAAGGAAGAGTGGTTGAATAGACACCTATTCATAGGTGAACAAAATATATCCTTTGGCTCTTTTCCATGTGAATTGCACGAGTGGTTGTCAAAATTGGTGGATAGTCATGGTACATGGAAGCTTGATGGCCCTATTGTGTGGACCCCAGAACTAGTGAAGTGCTTGGAGGCTTCAGAAAACAAAATCACGTGGGGTGTCAACCACTAGATCGATAGTATTATGGGAGGATTCATTACTAAGTTTGCAATAAATATGTCCACTAGTTATAGTGAAGCAGAGTGCAGGTTTTTCAAGGCACCAAGAGGTAAGTACCTGAAATCCTTGAAGATTTGGATTAAGATGTTATTGTGGGTAAAGAGGGTTATGCCTTTAAATTGATGTTTGGGACTACACGAAGTGGGAGAACATTCTGAAGGAACCTAGATTCAGGCTCTGAATATAGTCCGTTGTTGGGATTGTCTAATAGTTACGACGAAGGTGGTATTCTAAAGACACCGTGAAGTGCACTCCAGATCGTAAGCCAGGGTATCATAGGGATACCTCATCCATCCACTCCACCTCCACCTCCACCTCCACCCCACACACCTACACCTTCGCCTCCACCTCCACCTCCATCATTCAACATGGCAAACACAATGAAGATGCTTGTATTTAAGAGTCTGGGGACTGAAGGCCCTGAGCAATTTTGGTTCATTGCAAATGTTGTATGGAAGGCACAACAGATCGGTAATGACAATATAAAGAAGGTGCAGTTGGTCACAGTGCTAAAAGATAAGGCATTGAGTTGGTATATCAAGTTTTGTTCAGGTAAACTCAATACGGCTATGATAGAAACCCAACAAGTGTTTAACAGTGAATTTAAGAAACCCAAATCACAAGCCTAGTCAGTGACGAAGTTTAAAGAGATCTAGCAGAGGGTAAATGAGTCTGCATGGGACTTTGATCAAAGATTGAAGTGTCTGATTCAATAGGCTAACATGAGAATTACAGATGATCAATATAGAGACTGTAACATTTCTTCGCTCCTACCTCATCTAAGATTACCACTATCACAATAGAAAATAGGAATGCAATCTAAAGCCTTGGATATTTCCATGAGATTGGAGGCTTCACCTGTGAAGGATATGAATATGGGGGTAAAATAAATTCAGTCACAACTAGCCAACCTGCACATGGAGTTACAGAGTCTTAAGAAGGGAAAGGAATTCCAGCCCGAGGTGCACGTGGAAGTTTGGTGCCTGAAATGTAAAGGCCATGGTCATGATAAGGACCAAAGCCCAGTCTATCAAAATTAACTTATTAGGGGAAGTCATGTCCCCCTGAAGCCAGAAAATACTATTGGGCCAAGCACAGGAGTAGCCTTATGGTGCATTCTTTGGGAAGAATGTGACTGATAACTTTCATCTCCTACAAAAGTTTGTGCAAACTCCACAACAGCTATTTTTCACTTCTGCAAATTGGTTGGCCATGATGAGCACAACTATCGAAGCTATGATATGATGATGGAGAAGACCCCTACATATAGGATGTAAGAAAAAAATAGGCCCTAGGATCAGGGCACGAGTGCAGCGCGCTGAGGATTCCAAGGTGGAGGAAGAGGACTAGGAGGAGGAGTTGGAAGGGGTCACGGACAAGTTATTTGTTACAATTGTGGAGAGGCAGGTCATTTTTCACGTGATTGTCAGAATTCGATGCACCCCTCATGTTAGACCATGTTATATAAGATTTCTCTATACTTATAGCAAAGATGCAGGAAAAGAAAGAACAAATACCTACATAGAATATCCAAATAATGAGAGTGGGGCCTCGCAAAGAGGAGCCTAACATCAATATCGTGACGCAAAGTGGTATAGCCACTGCAGAAGATAAAGGAAAGCAACCAGAAACTGAAGGATGGTTACATAAGGCTGCTAAGAAGGAAGTTGTGTTTGATATAAGCCACACAAAGGAAATATTTATGGAAGCTAAAAAATCTTTGCAAAAGTCTCTACATCAGGAAGTCAGGAGAAGATTGGCAGAAACAACAGTGTGTAGGACATAGACCCTTCACTGTTAGCAACCTTTCTAAAAACTTGCATGAAGATTTTATGAGATAGAAAGGAGGTAGAAGGGCTACAAGAGCTAATTGATAATTGTACAGGTAAGATTAAAACTCCTCTAGAACAATGCACAATACATAAAGTGGGCAAAAGTAGGAAGCGAACAAGTCATGAGATGAGACTAACCACGCAAATTGGAGAGTATGAAATGGATTAGGTAATTCTTGATCTCGTGTCTGATGTGAATGTTCTCCTAAAGAAAACATGGGAAAGAGTGGGAAGACCTATGATGCAATGGTCTCATATCCAAATACGCATGGTGAACCGGCAGAAGATCATTCCCATGGGGCACCTGTATGGGGTCACGATATATATTGAAGGAGCAAGTGCCCTAGTTCATTTTGAAGTGATCAAAATAGTTGACAATAGTAAACCTTACCTTGCACTACTAGGAATGATTGGACCTTTGATATGGTTGTGATTATTAATCTCAGAAAGTTCAGAATGATGTTCGAAAGAAAGGAGCTTCAGGTCATTGTTCCATTGGATCCAACTAAAGGTGTGTAATACACTGAGCCGGTCCGCAATTATGAGGAGGAGGACGCTCGTGATCAGATTTATAAGATCACTGTGTGTGATGAGGATTGGATCAAGCCTATAGTGGATGGAAGGATCACATGGGATCAGGATAGTTCCTACACTTAAGATTCTAATGAGGAGCTTGAGCATTGGCAGAACCAATCACAAAAAGTCTCCTAGTTGCATTGTAATATGTTGACAAAATCGCTTTGATGTATATCCACTGAGGTATGAAATTTTCCTTATTATGATTGTTTAGAAGGTGTTAATTTATTTTCAGATAAGTTTGAAAGGGATGTGACAGAAGAGCATCGGTTCCAAGCACTACATCTGGCACTGCAAGCTACGCCTGCCCATTGGTGGGGTACGCATAAGGACAGCATCGTCAATTGGAAAGAATACAGGAAAATGATGAAGTTGAGGTTTCAGTATGACAATACCTGTATAACAGAGAAATACACCAGGAAGGAATATTCGCACGAACATTTTGCTTGGTAGACTAAAACATGGGGAGAGGAACTGCAATAGGACTAGGTTCACATCTTTTGTCACACTTTGGATACCATCCCAATGAACTGGTACTTTGAAATTGACCTGCAACATGGGATGGACGAATGGGATATCCTGAAGGAGATTTTCCTATTAACTTTTAGCTTTGAAAATTCCTTTGAGTGCATTGATGAGGCACTCCAAGAAATCAAAGTTATGATCTTTAAAATACTTGAGGAACTGGTAGAATGGGTCCAACCAGATTGGAATATGCAGTTGTGCCATGCATTGGAATGTTATAATGTGACTATGGAAGAAAGTGAAGATGAACCTAGAAACATCAATATTCTTGTGTTTGAAGGACAAAGCGAGGTCAAGGGACCCAAATCAGCAATCCCAGACATATCAGAGCCTTTAAAGACTAAGTAGGTAAATATTAGATCAGACGCGCAATTGAAGTTTGCTAAGATAGGTGACTATTGGGATGAAGATACAGTTGATAAGGTCACAAAGCTACTACATCAGTATCAGGACATGTTTCCCACCAAGTTCTCTAATCTAAAAGGGATAGTAGGGGATTTTGGTAGTATGAGGATTAATTTGAAGCCAGACCTGAAGCCTGTAAAGCGGTGCCCCTATTAATTAAATCCTAAAGATAAGGAAAAGGTGTGCAAGGAGTTGGATAAAATTTTGGAGGCTAGGATCATTGAACTTGTGGAGGAATCATACTGGGTGAGTCCCATGGTAGTCCAATAAAAGAAGTAGCAGGATGAAATTTGGATATGTGTAGACCTGAGGAAATTAAATGATGCGTGCGTCCATGACCCATTCTCGACGCCATTTACAGATGAGGTACTGGAGAATGTTGGAGGGGAGGAAGCCTACTTGTTCACTAATGGGCTCTCAGGGTACCATCAGATCAAGATCGCACCAGAGGATCACAGTAAGACCGCCTTCATCAATGATGTGGTTGTTTTCAATATACGGTAATGTCTTTTGGGCTGAAGAATGCACCTATGATATTTTCAAGAGTGGTAATTGCAGCTAAAGAATTTATCCACAAATTCTTAGAAGTCTACTTTGATGACTGGACTGTATTTGGGTTAGTAAAGCTCATATTTCTAGTTTATGCCTTATACTAGATACTTATCGAAGACATCAGATCGCCCTTAATCTGAAAAAGTGCATCTTCTCCGTATCGTATGGAATATTGTTGGATCATGTGGTTTGCAAGTAGGGACTGATGGTAGACCCTACCAAGATAGTTGTTACTATTAATTTGGAGGCCCCAAATAACGTAAAATAGTTGCGCGCAACGTTGGGCCATAAAAGGTATTATAGAAAGTATATCAAGGCACACGCGCAAATAACTATGCCCATGGAAAGAATGTTGAAGAAGGACTCATTATTCTACTGGGACAAAGATTGTCAGAGAAATTTGGACATTTTAAAGGAAAAAAAGGTCACCACGCCCATTTTGGTGTTCCCGGATTGGAAAAAATAATTCCATGTCCATGTGGATGCATCTTGTATTGCGCTAGGTGTAGTGCTGACCCAACCAAACGAAGAAGACATTGATTGTCCTACTCGACTACAGAGCACAAAGGACTAGCAATGGTGTATGTGCTCCAGAAATTCCAACACTATCTATTAGGCGCACACTTCAAAATGTATATAGAACATTCTCCTCTAAAATACTTGGTCAATAAGCCTGTGTTTGGGGGGAAGATTTGTAGGCGGTTGTTGCTATTCCAGGAATATGATTTTGAGGTTATTGTGAAGCCTGGACGCTTGAATGTTGGTCCTGATAACCTGTCCAGGATTGAGACTGGTGATGAGCTTACAAGTTTGGAAGAAGGGTTACATGACACATAACTCTTTGTTGTTCATGTCACAGATGATCACTTCACAGACATAATCATTTTTTGTCTACCGAAACAACCCAAAAAGGATATTTAGTGCAATAAAAGAAAGAATTGGTGGTCCAAGTAGCTGAATTCTCACTGATCGCTGGACACTTATACAAAATGGGATCTAATGAGATATTGCACAGACATGTTCCAGAGTACAAAATTCCAAGCATTCTTGCATAAGTGCATGCAGGAGGACATTATGCAGGCAGAGAAACTATGTAGAAGATCTTGCACGCAGGACTTTGGTGGCCAAAAATGCATAAGAACTCGAAGGTGTATTGTAGGGCATACGATACTTGTCAAAGGACGGGGAGACCATCGCGAAGGGATGATTTTCCATTAAATCTACAAATAACCTTGCAGGTGTTTGATAAATGGGCAATCGACTTTGTAGGGCCAATTCAAACACCAGGGAAAAAGACTGAGGCATGATACATTATTACAAAAATTGAATACTTGAAATGATGGGCAGAGGCACAACTGGTAAAGGAAGGTAGTGCAACTACCATTGTGAAGTTCATCTTTGAGTTTATTTTGTCTCGGTTTGGCTGCCCTAAAATCTTAATGAGTAATAGGGGCACACACTTCTTAAAAGAAACAATTGATGTGGTGCTTGAGGAATTCCATGTATATCATCAGAAGAGTATGCCATATCACCCCAAAGCTAATGGTACAGTAGAAGCCTTCAACAAATCTTGGAAAGCACCTTGATCAAGGTTTGTAACGTAAAGCAGAACGACTAGGATGTGTGCATACCAATAGTCCTTTGGGCATATAGGACCACTTGTAAAAAGTTGATAGGCCAAACCCCTTTCCGACTGGTATATGAGTAGGAGGCCATAATTCCCATGGAATACATTGTGCCAAGTCTATTGATTACAGCATTAACATAATTGGTAGATCACAATACTATGGAGGAGTGTCTTTCATAGTTGTTAGAATTGGAAGAAGATCGTTTCTTAGCAGGATTTCATCAAAAGGTGCAAAACGATCACGAAAAGGCATGGTATGATTACCATATAAAAAATTGTACCTTCCAAGTTAATGATATGATATTGTTATATGACAACAAATTTTCAAAATTTCCAGGGAAGTTTCAAATGTAGTTCAGCTCGCGAAGTTGAACGATGAATTATTTATGGGAGAAGTCAATGGTAGTCACTTGAAACAGTATAGGGGTGATCTCGCCCCTGTGCAGTGGCTATATGATGGTGGGATAATATTAGTACTCCAGGCATCTACAAGGAAGTATAAGACTATAAACTACATTGCCCAAAAGGGGAGGGCTGAAGTAAGGGGGTTGCGTGATGGAGGGAAGTAACGCCTAGGGGGGAGCTGCGCCAAACAAGTTGTTCCACAAGGCCTAGTGCTACGCAGCCTGGTCAAAAAGTGACCATTGGAAGCATTGTAGATGATTGGATGACGAAATTTATGTTGGAAGGAGTAGGGAAGACACATTTATGGAGCATATCTTTGGAAATTTGCTGCCAATGATGCATTAATGATAGGAAATTAGAGGGAATGTTTGGATTTGAATTCAAATTCAGCTATAAATACAACATACTGTGCCACATTTGAACACTTTGCTTCTTGAGAGTTTGTATTAAGACTATTTACTTTACTTTGTGCCAAGTGTTACACTATATATCTGGGCCAGTTTGGGAGGAAATTCTTTCATATGCAGAGTTTTCCAACTTGCTTGATTGGCATCATAAGATAATCTTTGACAGGATGACTGCAACTCCCCCCTGAGATGGAAGTAGTGCCATCTGTCCCTATGGGATTTCCAACTACGACACCTAGGTCTCCCAGACCTAAACCTTCTATTCATTAGCTTTTTCCTTCCAAGGCGACAAATAAGAAGTAGAAGAAACTGCAGCAAGTCCTGTTGAGGCAGTCACCACAGAAAAATCCCGCAGAAATCTGCCAAAAGGGGAAGATGGATTGCGCTCAGCAACCGACTAAGCCATTGGATTTGTAGGAGGAAGGATTGTGTGGAGGCATAGAGGAGATTGATGCTGAGGAGGGTGAATCGATGAATCGACTGCCAAAGTATATCCCATCATGCAAGGCCACAACTAAAGTGCCTAAAGATCCAGACAATCTAAAATTCATGGTGACAACACCACTATTTACATAGAAGGTGGTGTTTGAGGGCATGTTTTTGGTCCACATACCGGCCCTAAAAATGGAGGATTAGGACTTACGGGATCACAAGAAGTTCCCTTTTTGGCACCAACCAAATACCTATCTGAGTTATATTATGAAGAATCGAAGGTTACACGGTTGGAGCTGATGAAGTGAGTCGTTGGTGTTGGCGCCCACTAAGCTCTTGAACATGATTTGGGTACCGCATTTCGATCACACAAATATAAACACCATTTATATGCGAAAAACACTCAAATTGGTGCACAATGTGTGTCTCTGGATGGGAGAACCCATCCCGATTACGGACATGCTGGTCCATTGAATCACCTTGCTACCATACCAAGGAGTGGATCCGGCAGAGGTGTTTGGGGGAAAATGAAGGAGAAGAAACTCACAGACTAGATGAAGGGAAAGTTTGGCCTCATAAAGAATTTGTGCGGATATTCTATCCACTCTATTTCAAATCTCGTGGTGTAGTTCACTGCGCAGTTATTGGCAGGAAAGATCATACATAAGTGTCATGCAGACGAAGTTTTGGCCCCTGTCATTTCTTTGGCTACGCAATGCACCAAAGAAGTCCAGTATAACTAGGCTCAATACGTGTGTAAGGAATCCTTGGAGAACTGTAGGGAGGCTCGGGATGAGGGAAAGGTGTTTCACTATGCCTAGTTGTTATTACTGATAGCATTGGTGGCTTGGAGGACTCCAGAAGATAGTTAGTTTCCTCCCCATGAGTTAGACCTTCTAAAGGCAACAAAGTTCTCTTCGCTTTAAGCTACAAATGACCCTATGCAAGTCACTAAGGAAAAGATATTATGGGTCTTGTTTGAAATTGGTCTATGGACGATGATTAGCCAGAGATCGAAGCTGTCACCCACACTGTATGCCTAATACGAGCCCCTTGCTGAATTCAAGGAATATTTCCACAATATGTATGTTCATGTAAGGAGGGATCCCCGAAATATGTGGCACAAGTTGCCTTACTTGGTGACTGAGTAAGACATAGCAGAGATCATGGGAAAGTGGCCAGGTGAATGGCTAACCCCATTATATGTGGCTGTAGGTACATGTAAGGCTACAGAGGATACCACTGCATAGATGATAGAAACAGAGAAACAAGGGGAAGCCCAAAAGGCTTCTGCCCAAGAGAAAGTTGTGTAGTGAAAAGAGGTTGATGCCAGAGAAAAGGAAGCAGTAGACAAAAAATGAGCAACCCATGCAATGACAACATCGCAGGCCACCATCAACATTGAAGAGTTTGATACATAATAAACACTGGAACAAGAAGAGATAGAGGAAGAATAAGGAGGGGGTGCGGAGCTGGAAACCCCTTTCTTGGTAAAGAAACAAAATAAATATACATCCATGGGGCCATAAAAGAAACAAAAGTTTGACTGATCAGCTGGGGCAACCCCTTTAGTCCTTACTGAAGAGGACTTAGATGAGATTGGTGACATTGTTTGGGACACAACGAATGCCCTTTGGGGCCATTTTGAAGACAAATACCAATAGGCGTTGGGGAAGGTTCAACAAGATCTACATGAGTTGCACATCCAGACAGACAAGTTACAGGCGAGGGGGTACAAGCAATCCTGAACCTTGGATCTCCATGTAGTTCAGTTACCTGATGGAGCCCTGTGCGCTAAGATAGAAAAATCCATAGCCAAACTACTACAAATGATGAATCTAGGCTTAAACATTGCGGAACTCCCTATCCAGACCCTGCATGAGCTGCACAAGGGGGTATTCGATGAATTATAGATTAGGGAGCAGTGTGTGCTATTGGTAATCAATGAAGTAAAAATGAACAACCAAAAGATATTTGTAGCGAAGGCGCAGGCATTGAAGGAGAAAGAGGAAATCACCGCACGAAGCCAACAATTAGAGGCAGCCATTGCACAGGCTTCTGGTGAACTACCAAAGCTCAATACTCTGGCCGACGCAGCTTTTGCAAAAAAGATCCAACAATTGGCTATTGCAGTCAATGTTTTAAAACTCTGACTCAAACTCTGACTCAGTCGAGGGTCGAATCCAACTCCGAATCTGACTTGGTATTGACTCTGTCGACTTGATTTCAAGGAGTTAGTCATTGTAAAAAATACATTAAATATTTTAATTTTTTTTTAAACGTAATTTTAAAGATTTTCATTCTTGTTTCCAAACACACAGCATTATAATATAGATAGAAGGCAACATATGATCAAAGTAGGCTCATGAATATATCCATTATATCAAAATGGCACCCAATGCATTGTCCAATACATACATGATCATGATATAGAGATCAAAACAAAAACACATAACCAAGGAGGCTAGAAATGGCCTCTACAACAAAAGTAAACTATGACTAGTACTACTGGCTTCTGCAAGAGGAGCTGAGATCATGTGGATCAATCTCTGGATCATCATCAGAGTCAGACAAGGGGCCCCATCGCTCCTCCTCATCATCATCTCCAACTGCAACTATAGAAGTGGTAGCACTAGTAGGTTGTGCAATAGCTGCAAGCTGAGATAGACGAGATATGCGCCTCTGTTGTGGCTGAGCATAGGAAGCGCCTGCAACTGGAGGACTTGCTAGCTCTAAGGCTAATGCTGGTACAAGTGGATCAGGATTTGCATTCAACTGAACATTATGTTTAAGTGATGCTATCATTTGTAACCCATAATCAATATCCTCATTAGAAGCAAACTCTGTTGGATGACTCTCCACTACCCAATCTGATGTTAGATCAATGTCTTCCAACACAATGGGATCTGAATTAGGTCTTTTGTTCAACAATTGGTTTTGCTTGAACTGAAGGTTATATTGGACATATACTAGATCATTTAACCATTTTTTATACAAACGGTTTCTCTTCTTTGTGTGATTTCTCTCAAAGATAGACCAATCGTGCTCACACCCAGTAGCACTACAAGTTTGACTCAAAATACAAATTGCAAACTTTTGCAATTCTGGACAATGGCTACCAAAAGCCTCCCACCATTGTGCTGCAAAAAACATAGGAGTGTAATGAGTTAGCTCAACAAAATTACAAATTATATCCAAATTTCAAATTATAAACGATTTAACAAAATAAGTATTAATAATTTGAAAATTGAAATTTTTGTTTACCTGGCTCATCTGCTTCCCTTGCAATCTTTGCTAGGTTCTTCCCAAAGGTACCTGAGGCAATGCTGAAGGTTGTGACTTGTCGGTGTATCTCCAGCTGATCACACTCCAATGGGATCATGCGATTAATGCAGTCAATTAATGCATCTCTAACCTCCCCCCTCAAATCTCATGTCGCCTTAGCTTTATAATGATACCATGGGTTCAAAAAATACCCAACTGCATGTATAGGGTGATGAAGTTGATTGTTCCATCTTTCATCAATGATTCCCAAATGGGCCCATACTTAGCCACTTTATCTTTGTACGCCCTCTTTATTTTCTCCTTTGATTGATCGATAGCCTCATAAATGATGCCCATATCCAATCTTTCCCCATCCACCAACCGCAACACCTTAACCAGTGGCTCAACAAGATTCACAATCTCTGCTGACTTTCTCCAAAATATTTCTTCATTAACTTTCTTTTTCAATTATTTTCCTTCTAGTTTGTGAGATCACTAGCTTTGATTCCATTCTTCACTAGGAAAAATCTTTTGCGAGTTTCTATGTTGTGAAAGCATAGATTGCAATGTCAAAAAATGAGTAGCAAATCTAGTGATGGCAGGCCTAATAATATCCCTACCCCCTGTGTATTTCCTCATCAAGCTCAAAACCCATGAATGATTGTAGATAAATTTTGTTATGCTTTTGGCATGATCTACAATGTTTTTGATCCAATCTAATTTTCCAATATCCTCAAGCATGAGGTCTATGCAATGTGTAGCACATGGGGTCCAAAAGATGGTCCTATGTTTTTCCTCTAACAGTTTACCAGCAAGAACATAGTTAGAGGCATTATTTATGATGACTTGAACAACATTATCCACCCCCACCTCCTCAACAACCTCATCCAATAGCTAAAACAACAATTGCCCATATTTTACCTTATCAGATGCATCAGCTAATTTTAGAAACATGGTTCCCTGTGGGCAGAAGATAAGAAAGTTTATGATGGTATGGTTTCTTCGATCAATCCATCCATCTGACATGATGGTACATCCTGTTCTTGCCCATGAGTCCTTGAAATCATTCAAATATTCATTAATGGATAAAATTTCTTTCTGCAAACGATACCCCCTTAGCTCATGCATAGTTGGGCCTTTGAAGCCTTTTCTAGCAGAATGTATGGCATCAAACATAGGCTCATAATATCATGAATGGGAAGCATTGAAGGTGATATCAACATCATACCACCATCTAGCTATGTAATCACAAGTAGTCTCCCTCAATTCTTTCTTCCAATGGTCATCTAAAGTGGGCTGCATTTGACTTCTACTAGCTTGAGGACCATGTGCATCTGATGGGGAGGAGGGAGTGAAATAACTTTTGATATTCATATCACCCTTTTTCATTTTACCCTTTCCCTTTTCTTGAATAGACTCAAAAGAGGGAGGAACATATTGGAAGGGGTTGGATGCATCAATACAAGGGATAGAAAAAGAACCCTCAAAATCAAAATGGGGGTTGGTAGCCAGCATTTTTTGTATATTCCTCTTCCTCCCAATTTCAGCCTCTAACTCTTTTTGCCTAGCCTTATCTTCTTTATACTTCTCAAAGCTGGCTAACAAATCTTTCCTAATCTCCCAAATTTCTGGTGAGGTACATGGAGTAATTTAGCCTCTAATCCCCGCCAAGTGTTGTTTCAGCCTATTAATGCCCCCAGCACCTTCTTTAATTTTCCTATGGTAAAATTTGTAATACATTTGACTATCAACCATTTCAACATATCCCCAAGCAGCATCTTTCACTCTAGGTTCCATTTTTTGACTTGGAAGTGATTCAATGTTCATTTCTTTCACAAAAAACACTCTTTAGGATTTCAAGATTTGCACATAAAATTAAATAAGTAAAAACATATTTCTACAAGTGAAAAAAAATATCTTCAGGCACAAACTGCCTCCTTAAGCTTGCTCCAAGAAACTAATTCCTCAATGTTGCTCCAAATGGTTGCCCAAGAAGCTCCTCACTCCAGCTCAATGCTTGCCCAAGACTCCTCACTGCTACTCCAAAAACAAACTCAACAACTCCTCACAAACTCTCATTGAAATGCATGAGATGGTTGTGAGAGAATGAGAGGGGTTGGGTGGGTTAAATAGGGTTTAAGAGAGGGGAATGGACCCCAAAGACCAAATAGGCAAACTATAAACTGGTTTGGAGTTCCCCAATTTTTTTTTTAAATCACAGTTTTCGGGTTTGTGTGGGTTGTTGTCTCGAACTCGACCAAGTTATTGTGGGCTCGGTCAAGCTGGTCGGGTTAATACTGAGATGGTTGAGTTGTTAGACAACTCAGCTAGCTCGGTATTAACCGGGCCGGCCGAACCATTTCCATGGTCAAGTTAGAATTTTGGGCATTGACTCGGACCAACTCGGCCGAGTCGGTTTCGAGCCAGCCAGTTTTGAAAAAAATGACTATATTAAAGGCGTCTAAGGATGAAATTGGCTACGTTCAGTTTGAGCTGTAGTTACAGATATCATAGTTGCAATTGAAGTTGCAGCCCATGACTCCTCTAGAGGTTCGAGAGCAACATGGAGCTACTATCAAAGAGGGCATGGCAACTTTAGAAGAAGCATTCAAGGGTTGTGCTAAGATATTTGAGCAAGCCATGGAGTTATGGACCTCACTACAAGAGGATCCAACTCTGTAGAAGATTGGAATAGACATCAAGAAAAAAAAAGGTAGTTCAATGAGATTCGATCGACTACGCGAATACTGGCACTAGTACAATGGTTCACGCGGTTGCAGGTAGGCAAGCTGATACAAAATGAAATTGATGAGTTGCACTGCAAGGAAGAAATTCTCGTTGCACGAACAAAGCGATGGACTTATGAGGCTAGCCAGTTGACTTTGTTAGTACAAAGTAAGCTTAAGGGGAACCAGCAAACTTAGTGGACCATGGGCCTTACAGTTGAAGGCCCAACTACTGAAGAGTTGGTCGAAGAAGTGTAGCAAGCTACTATGCAAGGAACAACTGACCTACAGGTTTTGAAGTTGGAGCTCACAAGCAAAGATCAAAGCACCCACAGAGTGACTTGAGGACAAGTCATGAAATTATGTTGGGGGCCTGTTGGGATAGGGTCCCCTCGGTTCAAATTTTGGCATTAACTTTTTTTATAATTGTAAAGTCTCCGCGTTTTGAGGAAGCATAGCGCGGAGGTCATAAGAGTCAAAGGGGATTTAGTCCCTTAGGTGGTTAGAAGATAGGGAGTTTTGAGACCTTCCTATGGTCCGCAAACCATGGTATTGTAAAAGAAAAGGCTATATATAGAAGAGTCATAACGAAGTCTAGTGATATAACTCATTAATAGAAAATCGTTGTATGGGAAAGTAAGCGAAGGCAGGAAAGTCTGTTTCATGTACTTAGGTGAAGGGGAAGGCTCCTACAGCTGAGTGCATGGAGACCTTGGTAAGTCTGCAGGCTAAGTGCATGGGCCCCTGCAGCTGAGGGCGCAGGGAAGAAGAGTCTATACTTGAAAGAATACATCTAATAAAGACATTTTTTATCCATAAATTGTACATCTGTGTAACTTTATTTACTTCTGTTGTTCTTGTATTTTCACTTTATATCTGACGGTATATGAATGAATGATTATCTAATGTGTGAAAGTAGTAGATCAGTATAATTTATAGATGTTATGAATGTTTGACGACCTTCGCAAAGGTATATATTATGTTTATGTGAATTACTGCAATTATATGTTTCAGAAGGGTTAGGGTTCGCGAAGACAGAACTAAGCCCTAGAAGTCGCAGGAACCCATCATACAAACATCTGGATGCAGAAACATGGTTTTGTCATCCCCCATTACTGCTTCAGGTGAGACTGCAGCTTGTGCTACATGGGTTGTTGCCGAATGGGCCAACAATTTAAGGTTTTGTTGGTTGGTGTAGAACTTTGAACCTAAGTCAGGCCCCATCAAGCTAATAGAACTTTAGATTATAATTTAATTATTCTTTGGTAAAATTTTAATGTGCTAAGTTTATCAAGCAAAGTTTAATGTGGCAAATGTTTAATAAAAAAATTAATGTGACCAAAAATAAAAATCAAAAGTACTTAATTAAATATAATTTTTTTATGGGCCCTAGGCCACCAAAATTAAAAATAAATAACTTAATGCTAAGAGCATAAATTCTCCTTTTGATTTAATTCCTAAGTAATCTGAGATACACAAAAATGAAAAAAAAAATAGTTTTTTAGATTTTTAAATGTTTTTGAATGTTTTAAGTAAAATCAAAATAAAATAAAATAAAATGAAATCCAAACAAAAAATCAAAAATCATAAGATAAAAAAAAAATATGAAAACAAAACAATTAAAATTAATCAAAATAAAACAAATTGAAAAGTAAAACAAATACAATGAAATCGAATTTTATTTTTGAAACAAATCTAAACCTAACTCATACATATGAAACAAAAAAGAAAAATTGAATTTGTGTGTTGTATGTGCAGGTGCGGCAGTGGAAGGGAGCAACTTGAGGGAGGGGCAATGGAGTTGCAGCGAGAGGAGCTCGACTGAGCTATGAGATGGAGTAAGGGATAGCAACGAGGGAGAGGAGCACGCCCTTCGCAGCGATGACAGGAAGGACATAGCGTTGCAAAGGTGTAGTGTTTGAGGGTTTGCAATAAGGGAAAAGCGACTGCAGGTTTGAAGCTGCAACGGATAGGGGATAGCAAGGCTCTATGGGTTAGGGAGCAATGAGGGATGGCAGCATTTGGAGTTGGATGTAAGTCGAAGAGAAAAGGAGGGGGTCGTGAATGGTAGCGTTTGGAGTTGTTGCCTTAATGAAGGTCTGGTGGCAGCAAGGAGCTTGATAATGGAGGGTCACGAAGATGAAATGGGAGAGTCTGGGTGCAATAGAGAATGGATAAATAAGGGGTTAGTCCCTTAGATTTAAAAAAAAAAAATCTAAATCAAAATATTTTTACCCAAAAATTTATTGATTTAACAAAAAACTTATATGAAAAACCCATATATAAAAATTTTAAACCCTTGGACTCGTAATTTTTTTTAATAATATTCTTGCAATGTGATATTAAGGCTATATCTTACCCTCCAAGACCTAGATTTGGCTTCAAACAAAAATTTCTCCTTCATATTTGTTCTTGTAATTGACAAAAACACCCAGAAACAACATATACGATGATTTAAAAAAACCTGAGAAACCAGTTAAATAATTACAAGCTAAAGGCTCTAAGTAGCTAGATCTATTATCATGCCACAAAAAAAAGATGCTAACTTGAAACCCTTTGTGCATCACCAAAAAATATTTTATGATAAGCCTAGAGCTAATTTCACTGGGCTCTTTAGAAAATATGGATCGAGAGTTGGCTGGTCCAACTGAAAACTTCCCCTAATGCACGAGGATCTAAATCAAGATTTCCCTGCAAAACTCAATCCAACCATAAAAAATAGAGCTAGAAAATAATAAGAAAATTTAGACAAATAGAGATACTTGTTATTACATTCAAAATTTAAATTATTATTCAAACCCCAGTGACTGAGCAAGATACTTGTACTCAAATAACTCTTCCGAAGATATCATCAATAACTTTAGAAAAAAAATATGCATGAAAGTGACACATCTTACAGTATTCCCATGAAGAGTAACACCAGCAAAATTTAGCCCCAAAGTCTTTCTTTATTATCCAGAGAAAAAAAAATTACACCAGATCTTCTTGTTAAGCACATAACTCAGAGATCAGGAGGATTGACTCAAAGATGACATCCTATTTAAAGATAAATCCTCCAATGGCTAGTTCGAGTGATCCTTGTCAAAGTAATCTAGATCGTTGATGAAGATCAACATTTCTTTTAATCTCATTCGTCGAAATATTTAATTTTTGAGGAAATTCAAAATTTTCATTTAAATGCATTTTAATTAACTCAAAAATTATTTTTTTGATTAATTTCCCCAAAAATTTGACTTTGACTTCACCCCAGAGATCAAAGGTTTAGAATTTATAAAAATAATTAACTTATCTTAATCATTGGATCTCTTAAAATTTAATTTTTTAGGACCGACGAAATTTTCCTTTGGAGAATTTAAATTTACCTAGGACCTAAAACTAATTAAATTTTTGACTTAGGATTTTAATTAATTTTGGGCCCTAAAACTTAATTAATTAACTTATGAGGGGATAAATTAATTTTCCAACCCTCAAGACACTTTACATCATGATTTTCATATTGTTTACATTATAAGGGGAAAACCCATTTGTAACAGGCCCTCACAGATTACCCATTCCTACAACACAAGTATAATCTAGCAGAATAAGTAATTTGTAATAAAATAATATAACCAAATAGTTAGGATTATTCCCAAAATACTTTCAAATAGACTTGATAACACTAGGACTCGCCTAAGATCCTAGTGACAAAATCCATTCCAGCGTTGGGGTAAGACTGGAGGTAAAAACTCTACTGACCATCCGAAAATGGATCGGTGTGATAAAAAACCTCCCCGAATGGAGATCGTCACTAGAAAGGTAGGTTTACCTAGGTTGTTACATATATGACACAGTTATGTTGAGATTATTTACATTATACACATGGAAAATGGGTTTACATAACATCTTGGAATTCAGGCAAATGATGATAGTTAGACGACACTAACACATTGATCAGGCACTATCCCTTTTGCAAAAAAAGGGGGTGTACTTCTATGGGTTGTTGACATGTAGTGGTCAACATATGGCTCTACTTGGGGACACATTGTTGCACTAGAGGAATGTGAGAATCCAGAATTTGCATCCACGCAACACACAAGATAACATAAGTAGCATCCATCCAAAAATCAGCATATAATATTAAGCATAAGAAAGATATAAGCTCTTCATTTATTAACTATCCTAATAACATGAAAAACATAAATCTACCTACAAAATAAAATACTTAAATAAAAGGGTGTAAGGTTAGGAATATAATACAAAGGATGCCCCATGGCATTAGATGCGTTCAATGTAGTGCATTCTGAGCATTTGCTTACTTTTAGGCAAATTTGTAGGTTGTTTTTCAGATGCCATGTTCAATCGTGCATATGGTAGGACTCTTCCCTCTTTGAAAATTAATTCGTTTGGATCCGTCTTCCACAAAATTTACCTGAAAACCCTGAAACTTATCCAAATTATTTATAAAGTGAATAACATGTGTTTCATTATCAAAGGCCTTCCCATGTTTAAATTTGTCTGGGATAGAAGTTTTAAAAATGATATCCATCTTAGTTTTATCTTCAATTAATTATCAGACAACTACATGGTAGAAGCAGCAAAATCTAACTCACCAGCTAAGAAATTTTGATCTCTTGGGATAGCTTCAAGATTGATGGCATCAAAATGCTCCGCGGTATCCCACACAACATTGCTATAATTTCTTAATCTTTGATTTCTACATGTTTTTTTTTTGCATGATAACTAAATCTGAATGACCCTTTGATACTCAACAATTTGACTTTCAACGTTTTTTCCATTTCAATACCCAACAACAAGGCTTTATATTCAGCCACATGGTTGGTTGCTTCAAATTCTAATCGATAGGAAAATTTGAAAATATGACCAAGGGGAGATTTCAAGACAATTCTCGCACCTTTACCATGCCTAGATGTTGCACCATCAAAGTAAATGCCAAGATTTATTTTTTAAGTCACCCTCTTTTTTATCAACCTTGATCTCTATGGGAATGATTGAATTAGAAAAAATAGCATGATTCCGAGGGTCTACATGTTCACATATTATTTCATTATGGGGACTTTTAGGATATTCGACATGGAAGGAATTGTAGCATATAACTAGTTGATTTGTATGACTCCTCCTAAATCAGACGCTCGTTTCCTAGACAACATACCCCAAGCATCAGGCACATAAACCACAACTATGTCCATGACAATCATGATATCAAGGTACACAGACATATGGACTTGTAAGTCCTTAATTAACCCATGAACTTCAATATTTTTCGATTCCATGGCACATATGTTGTAGTAAGTCCTAGATATCCTTAAATTAAGTTGTTCCATGACTTTCTTAGTCATCACACAAGCATAAGAACCAGATTCAAGCATGCATTTATATAACCAATAATTATTAACAAGAAAAGTAATGAAAAAAGGTGAATTCCATTTGTTATCAGATTCCATACTTTGAAAATACACGGGAGCATCTTGGTAAAAAACCTCATGAGTTTCCTCTTGAGTTTCATTCACCTAGGTACTGCCAATATCACTTAATAACTTGGCCTTATGGGAGGGGATCTTCACTATTTCGGTGACAGGAACCAAAAATTTAGAGTTATTAAACCAAACTCCTAAATCAATATGCATACCATAAGTTGATCCAGGGTTAAGACTTTGAGAATTAACTTGATTATCATTTTGACTTGTTCTCTGCTAGGTTAGCCCCTTGTCGTTAGCAATTTCAAGAACTCGCTTAGGAAGAGGCTCCTCACTAAAAAGTTTAACCAAGACATCAGTTTCTTAACCAAGATTATTAATGCTATATGAAGATGTGAAAGGTTTGATGGGTTGACTATTTCCCTTGACCTCTTCCCAATTCTCTTGCGATAGATGATATTCTTTACCAACCACATTTATCTGAATATTTGTCCCAAGCATTTGATGATGCATGATTCTCTTGATAACAGGAAAAGTGGCTTCTACATGAAGCTCATCACATGCTCTACAATAAGGTGTTAGCATTATGATGCATGTGTTGTACTTGATGGAAACCCACTTGTAGCAAAACAAATCACTTGTATATGGTAGCTAGATGAATCTAAGGAACTATATGAATCTACATGAGAGATATTAGATGTGACAGAATGCATGGCTGTTGTGTTTACGAATGTGACAAAATGCAGGGCAGTTCAAAGGAATCATTTCAGAAGTAATATGGAAAATCACATTATAACAGATCTATTAAGAGGGAACAAAGTAATGGTACAAAAGAATAGGATGAAGCTACAAAGGACTATAGATAAGAATCAAGAAATTGAAGAAAGAGAATGGTTTAAGAAGTATACGCTGGTTCACCTTGTCTAAGTAACATATACACACGGGTTCCCATAACAAAAAGGGCGTATACATATGCACACACTTTCACAAGAGGAAAAGTGCATATAGGTTGGAAAATCAAGGAATTTCAAGAGTAGAGAATACCAGGGGTCGATACCATAGTATTAGCCCAAAATATTGAGTGGAGTAACGACTGTTTGATCCCGTCCAAGTATAACATAGATCCTAAGTGTGGTTTTGGTCTGAGATATTGGTCCAAGGTTTTGGTCTGAGGTTTTTGGTCCAAGGTATTGGTCCGAGGTTTTTGGTTTGAGGTATTGGTCCGAGGTATTGGTCCTAAGTGGTTTTGGTATGAGGTATTGAGAAAGGCCAAAACTATATAGGGAGGAGAAGATCAAAGGGCTAAGTTCACAAGTAATGAATATCTTATGAAGTGTTAGATCAAAAGTAAATATGCATGTTATGGGTTTCTGATGCTTTTCTTGATCTACACTAAGTATGCACCTGAGTGTTTGATGGTGGATGAGATCTAATGATGGATCCAGATCATAATGACTTATCATTATGTGATCTGATATGGATAGGCTAGATCTGATGGCTAACACATGTTTTATCCTTTATATGTGATGATCTAGGTAAGAATTCTGAAATTGCAGCGAAGTTATAAGTATTTGCAGGTCTATACACTGGTTCGCTTGGTGAAGGTGCGTATACACGTTGGTTTGGCTCTTCCAAGTAGCATATGAAAAAGAAAAACTTGATATTCAGGGATGATTGATCTATCATATTAGCACTGCTATTTTACTGTTGTTTGTCAATGATGTATTCATTAGATCTAAAAATAAAATTGATTGTATAAGGAGATTGAGTCTGGTTGATTGATTGATTGAGAAACAAGGGTGATCCTTGTTGCTATCTCTTTAGAAATCTGTAATATGATGGTAGATCTTCAGAATTTCACTGATTGGTACAGTTTATGGTTTAGAGGATTTATGATTCAGTATCATTAGAGGTATACGCAGGTTAGGAAAAAGGAAGTAGTGTATGCACATAGGTTTGCTTCATTAAAGGACTGTATACATTCTAACACATGCCTTTTGAGGTTACAGTTAGTTCTGGTTGTTGATGTAGTGTTCTGGGTTCAGATCTGTGTACTGGTTACAGTGATCTATCTGTTCCAATTGATTGGTTGAATTTTATTAAGTTAGAATGAATGGTTGATTCAGTTGTGTCAGAGGTTCATAGGTTTCAGTGATTGATTGTTTCAGTTATATCAGAGATTGATGATTAGGTTTCAATGATTGGTTGATGCATATGTATTTAATGGTTGTATTGTAGTGGTGATTTATTTTGAGCTTCAATGTTACTAATGGGTCTAGCGTGAAAATTTGATGAAACTTGACGTTCATATTGTAGTGTTGTGTACCAGGAGTATCCAGTCTGAAAATTCATGAAACGTGGTCCCTGGAGGACACTAAGGGTTGGAACCTTCAGTGAGGAAATCAAAGATTCCTACCAATAGTGGCTAGTGATTTGATCAGGGGGTTGGAACTCCCTTCCAGTAGCAGCTGGAGAACGAGTGAAGGTTGTATCCTTCTATAGGTTGGCGCCTACATACTAGTAAACATATTGGCTGGTACAAGAGCTAGGGGGGTTGTAGCTCCCTTCCAGTAGAAGATGGAAAATGAGAGAAGGTTGTAGCCTTCTTCAGGTGGGTTCTTTCATACTGGTATGAGCCTGCACCAGTACAAGATTGTAAACAGATTTTCTTATTATTAAAAGAAGACAAAGATGACAACAGTGGGTGGTTTTCACCCACATTGGGTTTCCACCTTAAATCTTGGTGTTCATGTGTGTTTCTTATGTGTGATGGTTTATTGTTTTTTTACTACATTGTTCAATAAATGAATGATACATTGGTTAAATATCAACACATGATAAATTAACTAAATCACAACTTCTCTGGGTATACATTGTTTTCACTAATCACAGTAGCATGTACACTCTAGTTCACATCACAGAAGTGGTGTATATAAATCTATTTGGGAATTGAAAAATTATTGATCTAACAATACTGATTCACCCCCCTCTCAATATTATTTCCAACAATTGGTATCAAAGCAGGTCCTTTGGCAAAGCTTGATCGCTTAAAGGAGATCCATAGGAAGAATGGGAAAGAAGCTAAAGAAGAAAGCACCTCAAAAGAAGAGTACATCTCAAGGGAACTGTGGCAGTGGAAGAGACGATTGACCATTATGTGGAAGCAACTCCTCAAATTCAGAATCACCTCAGAATGAAGATGAACAAGAAAAAGAATTATCAGGTATGAATTTGTTGTCCTTTGGTGATACATTTCTCTATTCATTTGAAGATAATGAATGTGACAACGAGACAACTGAATTTTCTCTTATGGGTGAAAGAGAAAGAAATAAAATAGAGACAAAATTTAAAAAGCTCATAAACACAATTAGAGATCAAAAGGATCTAATTGATAAAAGTGAATGTGCCTACAAAGAAGAAGTTACCAGATTAAAAGCCCAGTTGGAGGAAGGAAACAAAGAAAGGAAGCAGTGCAAGGAAAAGGAAGACCAATTTCAAAGGCTGTAGGATGAAGTGACATCATTGAGAATTGAAGTGAATGAAAAGGACACAACAACCAAGGAACTTTTAGAAAGAACCAGTTACTATGAAGGTATTGAAGGTATGATCAATTCTCTAAAAGAAGACCTCAAAAATTCAAATAAGCATAATGAAGAACTACTCCTAGCATTTGAAGAACAAAAAAAGGAAGTTATCGAATTAAGGAAACAAGTGGAAGAAGGAAGAAAAGCTGAGGAAATCATGAAGAAGCAGTATCTTGAAAAGGAAGAGAAATATCAGGTAGAGGTAAACATCCTAAAAGGTAAATTATAAGAAAAGGATAAACTTTTATGATTTCAAGATAGTACTAAGATTTTGGATGATATTCTTAGTAGTCAAAGGTCTCCTTCCGTCAAATTTGGTCTTGGTTTTCATGAATCTGTTAAAGGTGAATCTTGCCTGTGTGAGTGTTGTTTGCTTGATTTCTTTGAATGCTTGCTGTCTTTTACATGTATACTAGCTTATCCTATCTTTATTTTAGTTTTCATTGCTATTTCACTGCTCTCGTATGCATGAAACTGTTTTGCACATACGTTCGCCCAACCAGCAAACTGCCTCACCCACATGCATGTTGATCTGTTTGCTGAATCTTTCATTCATGTTTTGCATGCACTGTCAATCACTTCTGCTATCACTTAGAGTTTCCATGCATGCACTTTCTTAGTTTCTTTCAGTTGCCCATCAACAAGTCGGACCAACCTTGGCCCAAACTCTACATTCACCAAGGCTGCATTACGCAATCTGGGGAGGGAAGGTTCACCTTCCTCTCCAGAAATGTGCATTCCTAGCCAGCACTGGCCTCCGGGATTATTTTTCACATTTCTAGAGGATAGTGGTTGCTTGGCCCAAGAAATTGCACAAATTTGTCCCTGGGCCAGCAGTTCTTCCCAGCTAGAATTGTGCATTACGTAATCCCAGTAGCTAGTTGCTTTACTGAATTGCACATTTCATAGATCTAGTAGCCAGTCCTACCTCCCAGACAACCCAGACTTCCTTTTGAATAGTTCTGGCAACTAGTCACCCAGCCTCCCTATAAAATTTACACAATTTCGCTCATTAGTTTCTCAGGTATGTGTTGTGTCCTTCCCCAGATTTGCTTTGTTTCCACTGACATATTTCTTTCCATGCATGTTGCTTGTTTCTAGATATTTCAGGTGTTCATCTATTTCAATGGTTCCAAGAGAATAGGATCACATGACACTGATGGAGTTGCAGCTGGAGCAATAGTTGAGCAGGTGTCCTCTAGTCTGTCGATCTATGAAGATACGAAGTTGTATCTACACAAGTACATCAAACTGAAGTGGCAAGAGGTTAATGAAACATTCATAGGCACTTTTGGGGAAGACCTCAAAGACCTTCAGGTGTACGTGAACATTCACAAGTTTGGCTTGTACTGGATTGCATGCAGATACCCTGCGTTCCCATGCGCGAACATGATTCACTGGATCGTCTCTCACACTGATCCTGATACGATGACCTTGAGCAGTGTTAGTGGGACGAAGCTTGCAACCTTTTAGGCACAAGATTATGATGAGATGTATCATATGTCAGAGCCCGTGACTGTCATGAGTCCTCCATTTAGCTTTCCCAATAGCAAAGCTAACTCCAGAGACATTATGAAGGATTGGATAAAGCAGCTAGCTCATTTCAGGATGACACTGTTATGAAACTAGCACAATAAAAAGATAGAAAAGAGAGATCAACGCCTTAGAATTTAGCCTCTTCGAGGGGGCAACCTCCTTTACATTACATAAATGAACAATTCTTCGGTGATACAAATGAAAAGACCTCCTTTTTATATATAGGAGTCTAAGGGGTCATAACATAATCAAAGCCAACATAACAATAATAATGTAAGGGCACAATAATAACAATAGTGGGCTTCTATGGGCACAATAGTAACAATATGGGCACTACATGGGTACATGAATATAATAAGTGGTTGTACTAATAACAATAAGGGGTTACACTAGTAGTATAGGGGCCTAACATGCCCCTCTCCTTCAAAAAGCGTTGTCCTCAATGCTTGAGTAGTTCTTGATGCTTCTGTATAAAATTCTTCTCCTTCCTTGTGGAATCTTCAGCGGGTAAGTTCTTCCACTTGATGAGATACTCTAAAATTGATCGATTCCATAGCTGTCGGGTTCTTGTTTCTGTGACTGCTGCAGGTTCCAATATGATTTTTCATTCCTCTTCAATTTCTAGCAATATTGTTTGAATTAGGATCTTTTGCAACTTTTGAATAAGTGGCCATACTTCTTCGTCCTTCTTCCATTCATCCCTTGCTTCATTTATCCAATCTGGTTGGATAACAGAAATAGCATAAAACAATGCTTCCACATCCTCATCCTTGAAGAGTCTTCCCATTCGGCAAGGTCGCCATTTTTTAAGTGCATGTAGTATTGCCAACATTTCCTTTTCATAAATAGCTTGCTTGAGATGTAGCAATAAAAATACCCAATCACCTACATGAAAACATTTTTCACTACAATGTTGATCTACCTGTTGTTTCGTTTGATTTTGCACCGAAGTGGTGTTATCCTTTAGAAGTTGGAGAACTTGTTGTTGATGCTCGATGTGATCTTTCACTACTTGAACCTTTTTCTTCTTGATATGTCCTTCTATCTCTAGAGTTTGAGGAGTGGTAATTTCTTCCAATCCTTTACAAGACATGGCCGGATTCATTTCTTGATGCTCGATGTGATCTTTCACTTCTTGAACATTTTTCTTCTTAATATGTCCTTCTATCTTGATAGTTTGAGGAGTGGTAATTTCGAACAATGAATTACAAGATATGGTTGGATTCATTTCTTCTTTCTCTATGTGATCTTTCACTTCTTGCACCTTTTTCTTCTTGATATGTCCTTCTATCTTGAGAGTTTGAGGAGTGGTAATTCTTGCCAATGCTTTACAAGATATGGTATGATTCATTTCTTCTTTCTCTGGGGTGGGGTCCTCGCATATATCCTCTTCTTTTGATGATTCTTGATCCTTTTCCTCCTCCTCTTCATATTCTATGTAAAATAATTTCTTCTCAGCACACTTATGATCTTTAGTGCATTTTCTATCACAATTGTAACAAAGCCCTTTTTCTCTTTTTCCTTCCAACTGTTGTGGTGTAACCCTTGTAGGTTGTGGAAGGCTAGGAGAAACAACACTTCCATCTTTATAGTTGTGAGGGGTATGCTTCCTGGTTTCCATAATTTTGCTCTCCATTATGTCACAAAGCCCTTTTTCTCTTTCCAATTTTTGTGGTGTTGCTCTAAAGAAGGTGTTGCTCTTTGTATCCTCATAATGTGCTATCATTTCCTCCGTGAAAATTGACCACGTAACAAGCCTTTTACGAGAACAAAGCCCTTTATACCATAAAAATTGATCCAGTTCTAAATATGAAGATGCAATACATACCTTTTGTAATGATGGTACACCATTTAGATCAAAATATTGCTCCATCTGACGTATCCAATTTACCGCATCCTTGCCATCAAACTTCCTCATCTTGCTTTCTCCTGATTTTAGGAGCTCAATCTTGAAATGACTGTAACTATGTACTTTCAGATCTTTAAGCTCTGAAACTACTACCTATAGTAGTCCTCCGTGTCCTCTTTCCAATACCACCAGTCTGACCCCAATTGGATTCTCCAATGAAGAGTTATGCCAAATCTCCCACAGTGACCTGATTATAGACTAATTCAGTAGAGCGAACTTGTACGACGTACCACGTGTCACTGTTTCAACTTTTGACTCTGAAAAGTATATAAATGAAAACTACAGTCCGTCCTCTTTCTGCACCTTCTTACTAAATTTCAATCCGATGCTCAGAAAGAAAGTTATGACGATTTTCCCCAGGTCACCTGTTTTGAGTGTAATTCAGGGGTCTGCAAAAAGGCCAACTTCCTCAGATCGTATCTCCGAAAATATCCCACGAAATGGTCTGAAATTAGGACCCAAAGTTTAGCATCAATTCTTCTCAAATGGGTTTTTTTTGCGACTTCTGAAACGTCACAGAAAAAAAGTTATAGCGAAAATTCCACGATGACTTGTTTGGAGCAGCGAAACCCTAGAATCAAAGCTCTGATACCAAATGTTATGAAACCAGCTCAAGAAAAGATAGAAAAGATAGATCAACGACTTAGAATTCAGCCTCTTCGAGGGGGCAACCTCCTTTACATTACATAAATGAACAATTCTTGGATGATACAAATGAAAAGACCTCCTTTCTATATATAGGAGTCTAAGGGGTCATAACATAATCAGAGCCGACATAACAATAATAATGTAAGGGCACAATAATAACAATAGTGGGCTTCTATGGGGCACAATAGTAACAATATGGGCACTACATGGGTACATCAATATAATAAGTGGTTTTTACTAATAACAATAAGGGGTGACACTAGTAGTATAGGGGCCTAACATGTAAAGTGTGAAAAAGTAGAAACACTACTTGATGGGTAAGGAAAAAGTCACTCACACGAATCACAACTATTGCAATACTTGCAATCTCAACCTGAGTTGCAGCAATTAAGGCACTTCCGATGGATGGGTTTTCTTCAACAATTCCACTTGGTGATAAGGTATAAGAAACGTATCTACAATAAAGTTGCTGATGTGATTTCTAGGACTATTCTTAGTGCATCTACTTTACTCAAGCATAATTGTGCTTTGTATGAAAGTTATATTGAGAAGCATGTGTTAGACAATGACTTTTAGGATGTTTATGCAAGCTTGAGTCAAGGTAACCAAGTAGAGGAATTGGATTATCATTTGCATGATAACTTCTTGTACCATATTGGTAAGCTTTGTATTCCACAGGGAGAAAGAGTCGACATCATAAGAGAGGTACATACTTCTCTTATTGTTGGTCATTTCGGTGTAAGTAAGACAATGGCACATCTACAGAGGTATTTTTATTTGCCTCGTATGCTTGAAAGTGTGTCACATTTTATTGAAGGATGCTCATTATGTGCAGTCAATAATCCTATAAATATGAAGTTAGATTGTACACACCACTTCCGGTATCTTCACAACCATGGGATAGTGTTTCTATGGATTTTGTAGGAGGTCTTCCATTATCAAAAAGAGTTCATGATTATTTGTATGTAGTTGTGGATAGGTTCAACAAAATGTGTATTTTTATTCCATGTAAAAGAACGAAGTACAACTTAACAAACTTATTAGTTGTTCTTTCAGAATGAATGGGTGCATTTTGGATTGCCAACATCCATTGTTAGTGATCGAGATTCTCCCTTTGTTGGGAACTTTTGGTCAAGTTTGTGGGGATTCATGGGCACGAAATTGAAAAAGAGTACAACATTTTATCCACAAATAGATGGGTCAAACATTGGTGGTGGATAGGAATGTGATACATATTCTTGTGAGTATTGCAACAAGAATCCTAAGTTGTGGGATGAACATTTGCACTACCTTCAACATGCTTACAACTGGGCCAAGCACTCTTCAACTCAAACATTTCCATTTGAAGCATGTTTGGGATACCTACTTAAGTCTCCTTTGGATTTAATTTTTGCAAAGGATGTTGCTATTGATGGTCATAGTGACATAGACAAAGCAAGAAGGCTCATTGAAAAAATCCAATTGGTACACCAAAGAGTTCAAGATTAGCTGGAAAAGAGCCAAGGCAAGTATAAATCGAGGCATGAAAAGCATTGGGTAGATCACAAATTCCAAGTCGGTGATCAAGTTTAGCTTCACATTAGCAAAGAGGGGCTCTAAAGAGAAGGTAAAAATTTGAAACTAATTTGATATGGTCCATTCAGAATTCTAGAAAATATTGGTGAAAATTCCTTCAAGTTGGATTTGCCTTCATATATGAAAATTTATGATGTTTTTAATGTTGAGAACTTAAGGTTGTACGAGCCTCTTTTGATTGAAGATTAAGGAGAAAACGTCTAGATTCATTCCATTGAGGATTTTTCTCCTAAATACCTTGATGAACTACAACAAGATACCATTCTTGATAGAAGAATAAGGTCTTCAAAACGAGGGAGTGTGCAACATATTCGAGTGGGTCTCAAAGGAACAAATCCTTCCAAGTCGAGATGGTTCGAGATCGGAAAGGTGACAGAATTGTACCCTCACCTGCTGAACAACTAAAATGATTTTTTGGGGTCCAAAATATTCTAGTGGAGAAGACTGAACAACTACTCAAAAATCAAAGTTTTCAAATTAGTGTGGAACTTGAATGATTGCATAGTTCTCATCATCCTCATTTCGATGCAAATCATTTCATGCGAAACAAACTTTGTATGCTCCCATAAACATGTTCTGTTTGTTTTCCAAAACATGAGAATTTGGAAAAATTGTGATAGCCCTATCAACAGTCCGTACTACTAATGTGGAAGGCTGATGCGATAGGTTGACATAGTAGGTGATGTGGAAGCTAACTGTGTTTTCTCTGGCGAATCAGTTAGTGCGAAGTGGCACGGTTTCATTGGTTTTGATTCGGGCGAATTTCATTATTGGGTTGGTGGCCAACCACAGACTGCCACATGCCCCAACTAGAGGCCTCCATGTGGCAGCATGGGGGCCACAAAAGATCTTGTTAAGGGTCGAATGGACCGGGTGAGGGTTGAACACTAGACCTCCGTCCAATAAACCTTTCCAACTACCAATGCACCATTGTTATGTATTGATATGACAATTGCATTTAAACCTTATGTTGTGCACCATCCAGAAAGGGGACATCCATTGGGGCTAGCCCTTGGGTGCATGCACTCAACAGGACCACGGGTGGAGGATTAAGGGCTTGATTGGCAAGGGTGGGTAGTTAGTCTTGGCCCTCGGGCACGTGGCCTCCATGTGACCACATCTTTCTGAGTTAAGTTCTTAGAGGCCAAATTAAGGCACCCACAAAATGCACCAGATTTTAGGCAAAATGGTTCTCAGTTAGCACAATTCGGGGTGAAATTGTAGGACCAGTGCTAGATTTGGGGAAATTTGTAGAGCAAATAGGGCGAGAACTAGGGGAAGGCATAACTTCTTCAGTTTTTGACCAATTCAGGAGCAGAAAGAGGCTAGACAGGAATTTTTGGGCATTCTGGAGCCACTAGAGTAGGTTTCAAAGTTGTTTGAGCATTGTAAACTGATATATTCATACTTTTGAGCATAATAGAAAGGGCCAACCCATTGGAAGCTAGACCAAGGAGACATAGCCTAGGCAGGGTGAACTCCTTCATCATGTGATATTGTAATACTATTTTGGTGATGTTCATGTTTGTTAAATTCTATTGTTTAGTCATTTGTTTATGTTAATTTGTACATGAAATTTTCATGAAAATACTCAAAAATTCATGATAAAACTTGCAATTAATCTCATGAATCCTTAAGCACTTTTAGAATATTCTGAAGAGGAATTTAGCACAACAAAACTAATTTCCCATTCAGATCACATGGTCAGGCTAGATCACGTAACCCCATACTAAAGTGTTTTTTCCACTCATAGATCCTCCTCCCAACACTAGTCAAACTGTCAAAGGTAGTGTTTTTGTCTCTGTTGATGATCTTGCTATAGATAATGGTCCTTCTTCACTCGTTGCAAGTATACAACTTTTATTTTAAATCCTCTTTAAACTTTTTGTGTTTATGTCTTAAAACTTTCTTTAGTTTTTAAATCATCTTCAATTGATGTGTTTGAATCTAATGTATATGTTTTTATGCTTCTATTTTGTTATATATATTAAATTATGTTTATGAATTATAGACCCTCAGCAGGGTGAAGATGAGGATAAAATTGCAGTGTCAATCCCTCTATGGAACAACACTATATCCAATATCATAATTGAGGATATGAGGGCCCAGTAAACATGGATCACACAAGAACTGGATAAAAGCTCTACTAGTTCACCTACTAGGCATAGTTTGTCTCTAATTTTGGATAAAATCAACATGTTGATCGAGACATACCAAAGGGCAGGCCCACAAATCCACCTCCTATATTCCATACATATGATTAGGAGGCTAGCGGTTAGAGGCCCACATACTTGGAAGGAAGTGAAAGATGCCACTAAGAATATTGATATTCGTGGGGAGTTGTTTGACATCCCTCAATACTATCATGCTAGACATGTCAGTCATATTCTGCTAAATTTTTTTAAGAATGTTGATGCAACCCATTTTGTTTATGATAAATTAATTAGACCTTGGGGCCAATTCTCCCACCATGAATAAGTCCCCATTTACTTTAAAAAGCACATATATGTGGAATTTGTGTTACATATGAGGCCATATTACACTAGCACCAGATCTAAGTTTTATGGACCTGAATTGGTTTGTAGTTATGAATGCATCAAGGTTTGTAGGGACCCTATGCATGTAGCACCACCTCTGAGATTGTTCCCACAACCATCTCAGAGCATTGTATTTCTGACGAAGCTAGAGAAATCATCACAACTTAGTGCTAAGACTAGGCATACCATAGCAGATAGCATGCAGAGGACATTGGCCATTACACATGTCGCATTGCATAGAGATATGAGAAGAACACATTCCTTACCATGTGGCCCACGAGTTGCATCACATGATGATTCATATCTTGAGAGTCTAGGGCATGACCAATTATTTTCATATGCACGTACATTTTTTGGTCCATCCATGACACTTAGAGGGTGCATGACCCACATGACACAGACCAAGTACACATATATATAGAACTTTTGACTCTTATCGTCAAATTATACATTATTTATATTAATAAATTTGTATCAGATTGCATTTATATTAATAATTTCATGATAACATGTATGGACAACACAACTACAAAGATGAGCTTCTGAGGTCATCTGAGGGGGAAGTTAACCAACCAGAGTAGCCTCCTCTAGTGCATGTTTCCATGGCTCAGTCTCCTCCACCTCCACCTCCACCTCATAACACTCATGGACTAATAGTTGAGGTGAATTTTTTTATTCCTAAGATTTCAACATTTTATTTTTTTAATTTACATGTATGCATGCTAATTAATTTGTAGACTAATTATAATTTTTCTTTGCCATTATGTACATAGGACCAAATGTATAGGGGTGTCGATTATGTAGTTATGTGGACACATCAGTGGGATTTTGGGTATGGAGGCATTGAGCCACAAGCAGGGGAACACCAAACCTAGATTGTTCAAACCACCATCCCACCTAACTTCCATTTGCACTCGACTGAGCCACAGATAGGGCAATATTTAAAGGCACAATTCAAAATGGATTATTTCCATATTGTTTATTTTGTACAAAAATGTTCTAATTAATTTGAATTTTAACGTCTTATATTGTAGTACCATATTATGGACGCTCATTTTGTGCAGCAGAACACACATGAGTTATAGAAGCAATACTTGCTAGAGTGGATCATAGATAGTGTGTATATTTTAAGGCCCATTTCATAGAGTGCATTCACATGTGATGTACATACTGTGTATATTTTCATACATGGACATTTTATGTATGCATGTATATTATTTTAGTTTATGGATTCTTATTATTTCAGTTTGTGGATTTTCATGTGTAATGTAATCTGTATATATTTTCATATGCATAGTTTATTATCCTACATAACTAACAAGATAATAATTTTGACTTCTCAAGAAATAAACTAAGGAAATAAGTACAATATTAGACTATGAGGAGAGTCACTTTAATACTTAAAATGAACTAAAATATATGTTCATGGTTAAATTAAAAAACATAAATCAGATTAAAATACATTTTAAATTAAACTTTAAAATATGTCTTCAAATAGCAATGTTCAACTTATAAGTTTTATAGATTTTATTTCTTTTGAGGTCATCTACAAGAGCTTAGTTATAACACATGATATAAGTTGTATGTATTGGAATTTAATATACCAAAACAAATTAATGATATGTTTTTAGATAATTTTATGAACTTTCTTATTTTAGCTGGCTATCAAATATTTCAGTCAATTTAACTTAAGACATTCAATTAAGAACATTCAAGAAGTAAACTTCTACAAAATAACAATTCTAGTTGTCATATTGGCTTGTACAAAGTTTCTTTTAGTGCACAACCAATGTATGTTAAATTACAATGATTTTAATTTAGATGTCAAGATGTAAACTACAAATAAGTTTTATTCAATTTTATTTCTTTTGAGGTTATCTAAAAGAGTTTAATATATATATGTGTGTGTGTGTGTGTGTTGTACGTTTCACATTCCAACATGAAGCATGCATGTCACTCTTTCCATGTTTTATATGAAAATGACACATGCCATATTTATTAATAATATAAAATTATTTCAATGTTGTTCATAACCTAGATATTTGAATTTTCATTTTAAAGTAAAATAATATATCAACTTAGTTGTTACACACTAAAATAAATTTTCTAGAAACAAAATGTATGACATGTATATAGATCTATGAAATTTCTTGCATGCTCAACATGAATACTATAGACATGACATTTAAAAAAATTAAGATCAAAAATTTTAACTAAATCTAATTCTAAATCCCTATTGATTCTAAATTTTAATTAAATTTTAGATGTATGGTTTCACATAAGGATCTTATCCCTAAAAATAAAACCTCCTTGAAATTTGGTGTACTTTAGAAACTTAAGCACCTCAAGGAAACTAAAGCTTATATAGCATATATGCACACCATTATGAATCCATCCTAGATAAGAGGGAAACATTTCTCTATTCAAAATTACAAAATACAAGAGTATTCAACTGTCACATTTATAGATTACAAAAATCATAAATTTGAGATCTCTTATACTAGATGAGATGTCACTTGACAACTATAGACTCGATTTCAGGGCTTGCCATTTTCATCATCTAATCATATGGTCGATGGTTCATAGGAATGAAAGTCTCCATAATATGTCATAGTCTGATTTTGTCATCTTCCATCTCCTTGGTTCACCATTCTTTGTTTTGATTTCTATGAGATTGATCCGAGATGATATGACTAGATGACTGCATTGACAAGATATATATTCAAGCATCAAATCTCTATAAATGATGTGATCAATCTATTTTTTTACCTTTTCAAAAGCATGGCCCATCACAACCATGTCACAAATTTGGTATGTGAATTTTCCATCTTCAGATGGTCTCAACAACCTACTTTTCACCTATGTGCATCGCATCAAATAGTAGGCCACATTCTCTTTATTTCCCATAGAGGAAGTGACAAAAAAATCACCTACAACCAAAATAAAAAATACGTATTATTTAAATCCATTCAAGATTTCAATTTATAGATTAAACTGTTAATGAGAGATGGGCCCGATACCTTCTCTTACAAGATCAGAGATTTGATCATGATCAAGTAAAATTATTCCTTATTCATTTTGCATCTCTTGACATGTCAGAATTGGATGAGGTCCCTTTGAATTAAGAGGGACATATTTCCATCCTTTCAGATACCCATGTTTTTCACAATGATCAATTCTACATCCATCAACACTAATGTAAAACTCGAAAAAACATGTGAGTTTTCTTGTCACGATGGAAGATATTTCCCCTATGTTTTTGCTCCACACTGAGAATAATTCGCTTGTTCCTTCTACAATATTAAAATACCAAGGAATGGATCTATTCATATCACCAAGTTCAAATTCCAGAAGAACCTATGCACAATCCTTATAAATCTATGACCTTCATGTCCTAAATAGGATATGCACCAATTGACCACCTCTAGTGATGATTTGAGTCGATATGTATCATGACTCATTTGGTACGTCCTAAGTGCTCTCTTCACATAAGAACTTGCACCATCATGCTCACCCTTTCGATGTTGTGTTTCAAAGTAGCTCCAAGTATGTTGAATTTTTGTCTTCTTGTGTAGTTCGCTCAACCAATAAAAAGTGTGTGATAACTAGAACTTCCCTGCACAACCATCCAACCATATCCAATGCTTCCTAAATGATGTCATTTTTTTTGAGTGATTCATAAATTAGGTAAGAACAATGTTGCACGAACAATGTGTCATGCTCACGATCATCAGTAATATAAAAGTGATACTCCTCAATCACATCACATGACTCATCAGTGCTATCCCTACCATCAAGATTCAATTGTGTATGTCTATACAGAGCATGTATGAATATGGACACATGTTCTGAGTGATAATACTCACTCTTTATCTATGTCTGAGGAGAAAATATGTAATTCTTAGAAAATTCCGCCACTAATAGGAATGTGCCTAGCTGAAATACTTTGCGAGAAGGATTAAATTCATATGCTTGCCACCTAGACCTGTATGAGTGTTTGATATATTTATAGATCTGGTTTTGAAAGACCCCCATGAATTATGAAATATATCTCATCGTCAACATAGTTGATCCTCTTAGGTGTCAAAGTTGAACAAGAGGGTTGATTTCCCATGACATACTCATAATTATTCCATGTGATGGTGACATTTAACATCCAAAATTTAAAATTGGTTGGGATCAATAAGAAATTTCCTATGTAACAATGCAATATCACCACATTTAATAGATATTCTCCCACCTATACATATTTCCTTGTAAAACAACTATTCTAGCTTGCTTCTGCACAATATTGATGAAAACAATCATGCACTATAGTAGGAGGATGGTCACCATGCTAGTCCTTGTAAAATTCCCGAAAAGTGTCATAATGAAGCTAAAATTCAACATGATATCAACAACAACACGTGTCATAGATTGTATTAGGATTAATAAACTATGGCTTCAGTTTTTGAAACATCCTTATGGATATCTTAACATGGTGATTACTTTCCTGAAATTCCTTGAACAATGCAAATTCTGTCATTTCTACAATGTTCTTAGTGTGTTCCACATACTCACATTTAGTTATGTGATACTGTACAACATGCTTTCTATCTGGAATAACACAGTGGTGCAGTGGAAACAATGGTGTTCTATAAACCCACAAACGGATCTTTAAAACCCAACAATCACCCTGGCGAACAACCCTTTGTCTTCAAAACTACGCTATTTTCTTTCGAAACCCAAAACACTTGAAAAAATACCAAAATAGCACTTTTCCCTTTGGAAAGTGATTAATATGTATATTCCACAAATCCAGATCTAGCTGATCAGATGGCTCAGAACAAATCACAATATCGACGATCAGGTCCCAATGGTCCACAAATATCAACGATGCCTTTGGTGGGGGTCTTATGCGATAACATTAATCGCTATCAGTTATTTCCATATATCCCTTTCTATATGTTCCACCTCCTCTTCAAACCTCCGATGTGATAGCCTTGCGGATCTGATAGACTATCCAATCACCCCTATACTGTTTCAATTCCAGTTGGGTTGTGATATCGGAATTCACTAATTTCCCAAGTCAGTTCCCTTCCTCCGATGAGATGTGATTTATGTATCAGACCCGATGAGGCCCAAAAGTGAGATTTATAATATTTCAAGTCTGCTTTATTGAATCTGGTAAGTGTTTTGGCGTAGTTTCTCTGTGTAAATGGGTTTTCCGCTTGTAGACCCAAACTACACCAGATTTTCCTTAGTCATGGGGATTTCTACTGTTAATTATAAAAACATAGAGCTAACACCAAAATTCATCCGAAGACATGGAAAAAAAAACATTCAAGGCCTCCACGGGCTCATTATATGATTATGCTCATAACACTGCTTTATTCAAGATAACAAAACAACAGAGTCTCGACCTTAGGCTAGATTACAAAGATAGAGACCTATGTCTCCAAAAGAACACAAAAATTCACTCCCTCTCTATTCTCTTGTTCCCCTCCTTTCAATAAATTTTCCACTTTCATCAATCGAATATTTTCTAACAATATCTAACAACAATTTCTATTCTTAATAGATCTAAAAACAATCTTCTATTCCTTAGCTCTTTCTCACACCTACGCAACTCTATCTTTGAATCTAAAATAACACAATCTTTAACTTATTACAATAATTATTATAACTAATTTCTTGAGAGATCCAACCCTCTCAGTAAAACCTAGTTTTGACCAGTCAGTCAATGAATTTCAACCTGTTTAGCCACAACATGTGGACAAGTTTTCACATTGCTGGCTAAGTCTCGATGCTCTTGCATCAGACTCCCGGGGAAGAAAAGAATTGTCCTTCAAGCTTTCAAGATTTACTCCATACTTTTTTAGTTTTGCTACTGTCAACAAACTGGAATCTTCCACTGGATGTTCTCTCCACTTGACTAGATATTGGAAATAAGTCTACCTTCTAGTTTTCTTGGATACTCTTTGACCCAAAATAGCTTCAACTTCTTTCTTTACTTCTTTTGGTACTTTTTCCTCCCAGTTCATGGTTTGAACTTCATCTTCTGTAGCTCCTTCCTGCAACTTTGTCTCTGCCTCTCTATATGGATATAAATCTGCAATATTAAAAAAGGGAGATATTCCAATCCCTTCTAGCAACTCAAACTCATATGCATTGGCCGAAAATTTCCTGATAATTTTAAAAGGTCCTATCTTTTTCATTTTCAACTTGTTGTAAGTTTTAGGAAATCTCTCTTTCCTCAAATGCACCATCACTAAGTCTCCCACTTGGAATTCTTTCTCTCTTCTTTTTAGAACTACCTTCTTCTTGTATTTGTTACTTCTTTCTTGCAATTTTCCTTTGACTTCTTCTTGTAACCTCTGCATCTGTTTTGCAAATTCTTCAGCACTTGCACTCCTGGCTTCCTGTTTTCCCAAATCCCTAAGCTCATAAACACCTATCGGATGCATTTCAAAGACAATTTGAAATGGACTCATTCAAGTGCTTTGGTTTGGTGTATCATTGTAAGCAAACTCAACTTGAGCTAGTGCCAAATCCCACTGTTTAGGATTCTGATATACTAAACTCCTTAATATATTACCCAAGATTCTATTCACTACTTTAGTTTTTCCATCTGTCTGAGGATAGTATGCTGAACTAAAACTGAGGTTAGCTCCCAGTTTCTTCCAAAGAGTCCTCCAGAAATTCCCTACAAACTTGGTATCTCGATTTGATACAATACTTATAGGTAAACCATGCAATCTTACAATCTCTGAAAAGAATAAATTAGCTATGTGTGTTGCATCGCTAATTTTCCTACAAGCAATGAAATGTGCCATTTTCGAAAATCTATCTACTACAACATAAATGGAATCATTTCCTCTCTGAGTTTTTGGTACTCCCATAACAAAATCCATGCTAACTGCATCCCATGGCCGGTTTGGTATGGGTAATGGATAATACAGTCCTATATTCTGACTCCTTCCTTTGGCATGATGACATATCCTGCATTTCTCAACAAACTTTTTAACATCAGTTTTCATTTTGGGACAATAATAAAAAGCATTCACCTGAGCGAAGGTTTTATCTTGTCTGAAATGACTAAATAAGTCTCCACTATATTTCTCCTTTATGATATTTTCCCTCATGGAACATTTGGGAATACACAATTTGTTGCTTTTAAATAATAGGCTTCCTTGAATGAGGTAGTCCAACCACTGACTTCTATTATGGTTCATTGGATTCTGAACTGTTGTGTAGATATCTCTGAAATCTTCATCATCCTTGTATATTTCAATCATTTCCTCAAATCCTACAACACCCACTTTGAATTCTTGTATAATAAAACTTACCTTGCTCAATGCATCTGCTACTTTATTTGACTTACCACTCTTATGCTTTATTACAAAAGTAAAATTTTGCAGAAATTCTACCCACTTCGTATATTTCTCATTCAGCTTTGGCTGGTGATTGATAAACTGTAAGGCATGGTTGTCTGAATATAATATGAATTCTTTTGGCAGCAACTAATGTCTCCACTTTTTCAAATCCTGCACAATAGAATAAAACTCCTTATCATAAGATGAATATTTTTTCTTTGCATCATTCAATTTCACACTGAAATATACTATTGGCCTTTGCTCTTGACTCAGAATTGCACCAACCGCGACCCCATCATCTATTTCTACTTGGAAGACTTTCTCAAAATTAGGAAATGCTAAAATTGGCTCCTCTGTGATCTTCTTCTTTAGAAAATTAAAGTTTCTATCTGTTGCTTCTGTCCACTAAAATGGTTGATTGATCTCCTTGATTGTCTCAAGGATTGGTGGACAAATCCAACTAAAACACTTTATAAACTTTTTGTAAAAACTTGCAAGTCCATGGAAGCTTCTTACCTCAAATATGCTTCTGGGAGTGGGCCAGTTACAAATTTCTTGAACCTTCTCTGGATCCATCTTCAAACCCTCTTTGGAGACTACAAATCCTAAGTAAACTAGCTCCTCCTTCACAAAACTACACTTCTTCAAATTTATTAGAAGTTTCTATTTCTGTAGAGTTCTTAGGACCAACTTAAGATGCTCTAAATGCTCCTCTTTACTTTTACTAAAAACTAGAATATCATCAAGGTACACAATAAAAAATTTACCTGCATACTCCTTCAAGACTTCGTTCATTAACATCATAAATGTGTTTGGTGCATTAGTGAGCCCAAAAGGCATCACTAACCACTCATACAACCCACTACTTGTTTTGAATGCATATTTCCATTCATCATCTTGTCGGATTCTTATTTGATGATATCTGCTTTTCAAATCTATTTTAGTAAAGTATTTTGATCCACTCAAATAGTTCATTAAATCATACATTCGTGGCAAAGGAAATTTGTACCTGATCGTTATCTTGTTAATAGCTCTGGAATCTGTGCACATGTGCCATTCTCCCACTTTCTTTGAACTGAGTACTATTGGTACAATACATTGGCTAAGACATTCTCTAATCAGCCCCTTATCCATCAACTCCTGTACTTGCCTTCCAACTTTTGCATTCTCTTGAGGAGTTAGTCTATATGTTGCTTTATTTGGCAAACTTGCTCCTAATATTAAGTCAATGTGATGACTAATACTCCTAATTGGTGGTAATGCATTTGGAAACTCATCTACAATAATATTAGCAAAATCATCTGACAACATTTTATCTTCTTTAGAAAAATCATTCAAATTTGTGTAAGTTAAGATTACCTTTGGCCTTCCCACAATAATGAAATGCAGCTCCTCATTCTTCACTACTTCCTGCAGCAGCTCCTTTCCATTCATCAGCATAACACTACTTCTAGGTGTTCCTTTGTCAACATCATCCTTAAATGGAAACAATGTGTGTTTAGTTCCATCTTTCTCCAAAGTATAGGTGTTCCTCCTTCCATCATGAATAGCTTTCTGATCAAATTGCCATGGTCTTCCCAGTAATACATGGCATACATCCATGGGCATTACATTTCATAAGATCACATCTTTATATGTACCAATTTGTATCTCCACCTTGCACTGTTCAGTCACAATGATTTGATGTCCCTTCTACAACCATGACACTTTATAAGGAGTAGGGTGTATGGTCTTTGCTAGCCCGAGCTTGTCCACCATCTCCATAGGAACAATATTGTTAGTGCTTCCACTGTCAATTATTACTTTGCAACACATACCTTTTGACTTACAAGTAGTTCTAAACAAATTCTTCCTTTGTGCAAGTTCTCTAGTCTCCTTCTCTGATCTAAGCAAAGTCCTTCTCAATAACAATGATTCACCTTCTTCAGGGGGTTCTTCCTTTTCCACAAGTTGAGGTGGTTCTATATTTTTCTCAGCCACATTTGCATTCCTCTGGCTTGCTGATTTATTATGAGGACAATCCCATGACATATGTCCCCACTCTAACACCGAACATCTCTTCCTCGCCCTCTTCCTATGGGCACAAATCTTCCTCTATTAGACTCTCCCCTCTGTGGTGGTCTGCTACTTGATCTCCCTACTTCATGCTGATGTTTTTGTCCTCTTGATCTGGTAGCTCCTCTACCTCTTGCTGAGCTTCTTCCTCTATTCCTCTAGTTCTGTTTCCTCAAGATCTTTTCTTCTGCCTTCAAACTTTCTTGATAGGATTCCTCAAGAGTTTTCAAACTTAACAAGCTAATATCATCTTCTATGTCATATCTTAAGCCATTTATATATCTAGCTACCTTTTCCACATCATCCTCTACATGCCCTGCTCTAATATTCAATCTATAAAATTCTTCTGTATATTCTTTAACAAACATTCCTTTTTGCCTTAAATTTTGCAATTGCCTAAATAGATTCAAATGGTAGTCTTTAGGTAAAAACTTGGCTTTCATTTTACTTACCATTTTATCCCATTGCTTGATCTTGGACTTCCCTTTCCTCATTCTTGATGTATGTACCTCGTCACACCAGATGGCTGCGTGACCCTTCAATCTGGTAACTGCAAACTTCACTCTTTTCGCCTCATCAATCTCTTCGTAGTCAAAGTACTAGTCTAAGGATCTGATCCAATCTGTTAATTGTTTTTCATTTAGAATCCCTTCATACATAGGGATTTCCACCTTAGGATTTCGTCCCACTTTCGCCAACATCTTAAGGATCTTGGAAGTTTCATCATTTTCGTCTACTATCTCCTCTGTAGGAGATTCTTCTGAAGAACTTTCATCTCCTTCATTAGGGGCTCTTCTCTAGGCAGTCACAATTGACTCCATTCACATACGCAAACTCCATACTTCTTCCAGTCGAATTGCATTTGGATCAGCTCTTCCTTGACCATTGCCTCTCCTTGGTGGCATTTTCATTGCAAACAACCCTTTCTTCTGCTCTGATACCAAAAATGGTGCAACGGAAACAATGGTGTTCTATAAACCCACAAACGAATCATTCGAACCCAACAATCACCTCGCTGAACAACCCTTTGTCTTCAAAACTACGATTTTTCCTTTAGGAACCCAAAACACTTGAAAAAATACCAAAACAATGCTTTTCCCTTTGGAAAGCGATTATATATGTATATTATGCAAATCCAGATCTAGCTGATTGGACGGCTGAGAACAAATCGTGATATCGGCGATCGCGTCCCAATGGTCCACAAATATCGGCAATGCCCTTAGCGGGGATCCGATGCGATAACGTTAATTGCTATCATCGATTTCCATATATCCCTTTCTATATGTGCCGCCTCCTCTTCAAACCTTCGATGTGATAGCCTTGTGGATCCGATAGACTATCCAATCACCCATATATAGTTTCAGTTCTAGTTGGGTTGTGATATCAGAATTCGCTGATTTCCCATGTCATTTCCCTTCCTCCGATGTGATGCGATTTATGTATCAGACCCGATGAGGCCCAAAAGCAAGATTTATAACATTTCAAGTCCGCTTTATCGAATTTGCTAAGTGTTTTTGCGTAGTTTCTTTGTGTAAATGGGTTTTCTGCTTGCAGACCCAAACTACACTAGGTTTGCCTTAATCATGGGGATTTCTACTGTTACGTATAAAAACATAGAGCCAACTCCAAAATTCATCCAAAGACATGGAAAAACAAAAATTCAAGGCCTCCATGGGCTCATTATATGATTATGCTCACAACACTGCTTTATTCAGGATAACAAAAGAACAGAGTCTCAGCCTTAGGCCAGATTAAAAAGATAGAGACCTCTGTCTCCAAAAGAACGCAATGCACTCCCTCTCTATGCTCTTGTTCCCCTCATTTCAATACATTTTCCTCTCTTTTATCAATCGAATATTTTCTAAAAATATCTAACAATAATTTCTATTCTTAATAGATCTAACGACAATATTCTATTTCTTAGCTCTTTCTCACACCTATGCAAACAACTCTATCTCTGAATCTGAAATAAGACAATCTCTAACTTATTACAATAATGATTTATAACTAATTTCTTGAGAGATCCAACCCTCTTGATAAAACCCAGTTTTGACCAATCAGTCAATGAATTTCAACTTGTTTATCCACAACATGTGAACAAGTTTTCACATTGCTGGCTAAGTCCCAATGCTCTTGCATCACACGGGAATGAATATCCCAAAAATCTACCACAAATTCTCTAATTCTTGTTGTAATTCTGTTGTGGTAAGGTTTCCTAATGACAAGAGCCCAGCAAGCAAAATCATCATTTTCATTTACTTGAACGCTGAATTTGGTATGCTTGTGCAATGTTTTTCTCAAGACATGGAGAAATTTTTACATTGTTGCCAACTTTTGTTGTCTTGATGTATTGGGTGCAACAATAACATTTGTATTTTCCCTACGCATAGCTCGAACATCAGTTTTTATTTTTATTTTCCATATATAGTGAATGCCTTTGATATATTTTTAGTGCCATTCATATGTGTTTTATTACTTTTAGCATCTTCAACACCCTATGTGGCATGTTTTAGTTTCTTATGTTTGATTAACCCATATAGTATCTGATCTTGTGCAACAACTAAAGGATTCTCAAAATATTGTCAAATGATGTTATTGACATGGTCTCTAACACTGCAAACAAGGATAGGCTCCCTAAGGTCCTTTATTGTGCTTTCATCCAAATTTTCTACAAATGGTCCACCCCTTTCCAAACCAATACAACTACCTATTATCCCATCAACTTGAGAGGAAACAATTCGTTCTTCTAGTTGTTGATCAAATTGATAAGGAAAATATTCTTCCTCTAGTGGTTGATTATATTGATGTGGCACATATTGTTCCCTAGTGACGATTCATCAACTTGATAGGGCACACATTTCTCTGGTGGTTGATCAAGTCCATGGGCACATCTTGATCATCATCTAGTTGATTAGATTGAAGGGGAAGATATTGTGATGCTTCCAGTATCCTGACCAAGATCATCTTAGGTCTAATTTCTCTGGCACCTCAACCTATAGGGAAAGACGCACTAAGATTTGGGCACTAAGTTTCTTGTGTCCAGTGGGAATGGATGAATCTTAGCTTCTTGTTATCAGTTTTGGACCCAAAACCCCTACCACATGTTAGGGGACAACATGAAGGTTCATAATAATCCACCACCTAGGCCTTACCCCCTTCATGGGTTTCTCTCCATGTAACAAATTTGTCACTAAATGATGCAAGATTTTAAGCTCCCTAAATGACAACTTTCTAATCTTTCAATATGAAAAATATCCATGATGGCTTATGTCCTTCCTATCACCATGGTCCTAACCTAAACTATACATTATCTTATGGCCCTTGTGGGGAACTTAGTGTGTTCAGGTTAAGATCATTTTTAGAAAGACTTTGCTTCAGTTAGGGTGCAACAAAATATAAGTTCAAATAAATTAGGTACAAATATTTTGGAAAGAAGATACCCCTTATACAAATTTTAAGTGAGCTTAGTGTGTGGGGTGAATGTGTGTGAAAGTGAAAATGTAAGCATATAAAGTGTGAATTGATGTGGATATGGAGTGATTCTTTACAATTCACTTAATTAAACAATGTGATGTCTATTCCTTGCAAGAAAAAAAATGATTTATGCATGATAGGCCACTTACTTCTTTCCTAATTATACTATGTGAGCATATGTTTGTGTGGAAAAATTCAAAGTAAAATATAAGCAATTAATCTACTTGTAATGGTTAGTAAAGAAAATTGGTTAGTAGTGATGGTATGTGCAAGTTGAATCTAGTGCACATACAAAGTATTTGAATTGCATGTCTATGGATATGCGGTTCATGATCCTTTAATACAATTTACTTAATTACACTGTGATGTTGATTCCTTGCAAGAAAGGAAATGATGTGTGCATGATGGAACACTTACTTCTTTCCTAATTACACTATGTGAGTATATGTTTGTGTGCAAAATTTCAAAGTAAAATATAAGCCTTAATTATTATACTTGTAATGGTTAGTAAAGAAATTTGGTTAGTAGTGATGGTGTGTGCAAGGTGAATCTAGTGCACATACAAACCGTATGAATTGCAAGTATGTGCGAAATATGTATTATATATTTATAATGTGTGGTTAAATATATTTCTATAAATGGTTAATAAAATAAAATATTGTCAATTTTTTTTAAAATAATTTGACAGATAAAAGGAATTATAGTGTCTCCATTTGCTAAGTGAAGCATTTGACCTTTTTCAAAATTAGTTCTTCTTAGAAACAATTTTCCGTTTCTTCCAGAGACTGTGTGAATCCTAAACCAAAAGTGATTTCTACAACAAAGTGAACCATTTCAAGACCTTTTCCAAATTTGCTTCTTCTTAGCAACAATTTTTTATTTCTTCAAAATACTATGTAAATGCCAAACTAAAAGTGATCTCTATTATAACAAGGAAAGTAGTATACTTTTTTCATATATCACATATACCAAACATTTCAATTATTTAAAGCTACTCATTTGTATACTAATTTGCAAGGTTGTTGAGCTAAAGACTAATATGAATTAAGTTTAAATTCTTGTTAAGGAAACTTCTGAATACATATTTAAGAGGAAATTATTACTTAAATACTTAATGAAGTGGTGAATCTTTTGAATTTGAGAGAATGAAATATTCTTGAAAAATCAAGCTAGTGATTACTATATTGAAGGGCCAAATTTATTTCATGAGAGAAAACAAAATCTATAGTTATAAATTTATACAAATTTAATCAACTATAAGATAAATTGTGACTAAAAAGACATATAATACATAAATGCACACTCCATGATACAATAATTAACCTATTCAACTAATTTTTAAGTATGCTAATATTTGAAAGTCTACTATACAAAATCAAATTTGTTGGAAAAGTTTTTCTGCATTAAAGCACCATATTATATAACGTTTTAAAATGTGTAACTAAAATTACCATAAAACAATAGTAAGAAGAACTTTCCTAAATGAAGAAATTATCATAACTACAAAGAATTTCACAATTCCAAATAAAAAGTGGAAGAAATGTGGGATGAGAAGGACAATGAAATTGTTGATAAGGAAAGAAAAAGAAATCAAGAGAGGTTTTAGTGGATTTAGAGAACAAAGAAGATGCTTCAATGTCTTATCGACAATGAATGTACATTATTATCATTTGTGGTGAAGAAGGGAACAAATGATTTTAGTGTTTTTTTGGGAGAATGTACATGGAAATTTTAGCACAACAATAAAGTAGGACACAAGGAAGGGTAAGAGGATTTTAAAAACTATATGTTCTATAATGAACCTTTTTTATGCATGTGCAAAGATGGATATCCAATGTCTTTTATGTTTTTAATTATTTTCATCAAATCTTAACAATATTTAAAATAAATAACTCCTCTTTTTTACTTTTGAACCATATTTTGCAATATATTTCATGTTTACATGCTGAGAAACAACTAGATGAATTCAATCGATATTATATTGCCACAGTCTAAGAAGATTAACATTGTAAACATTTCTGGTATATATAATCGGGAGGATGGAGCACAAAGAACAGCTAGGGTTGAAAGTTTGAAGGCGCTGATCTCCATGGTAGGGCATGGAGGAGGGAGCTCTACTCCCTCCTACAAGCAGGCTATTACCGGCCGTGGTAAGAAGCCAATGGAAGAAGTCAGAAGTCTTGATGATGAGGGGATAGAGAGTAGGGAAGAAGAGTAGGAGGGAGATAAACATTGTGAAAATAAAAGCACAAAAGACAAGGAAGAAAATGACAAGGAAAAGGGAGCAAAAACCAAGGCACAAAAAGGACCTTGTAAGCCCAAATCTAAGGTTACACCCAGGGTCATCCTAAATGATCCTACGCTACAGGCACACAGGGACCACATGCGAACTTATGCTATCATTTGTAAATTCATGGGAGTATGGCCCACTGAAAAAGCTTTACATACATGGATTAAATACCATTGGAAACCAAAAGGGAGCATTGACCTACATCTTGGGTCAAAAGGATTCTTTACAATAGTCTTCACTAATATTGAGGATAAAGACAGTGTTTAAAGGAGGGCCCTACTTCTATGCAGCTGCTGGCCTCTATATGAGGCTGTGTATAATGAACTTTGTCCCAGAGCGGGAGAATTTCACATCAGTTCCAATGTGGGTAAGACTTTACTCCCTTCCTCTTGATTACTGGAAAACAGAATCGTTAACAACCATATGTAATAAATTAGGATGTTTTGTCAAGGCTTCAGAAGCCACTAGGAGAGGAAAATATACTTCCTTTGCATAAATCTGCATGGAAATGGATCTCTCTGGAGCTCTACTGGATGAGTTGATCTTGGAAATTTATGATGAAGAATGGGTGAAAATAGTAGATTATGAACATATTCCTTTTAGATGTCACAAATGTCATGAGCATGGACACCTATTCAAATATTTCCCTCTCAGTAAAATCAAGAATAAGAGTAGAACTTCCACAATGAAAGATACGGAAGGCTTTCAAAAAGTGACCCATAGAGGAAAAGGCGGCAAAAGGGGACTTAAGCAACATCAAGCAGAAGGGCCTCAAGTTACATAGAATAGGTTCCAAGTTCTCAAGGAAGAAGAAGAGACAATAAAAGTAGATCAAGGAATAGAGGAAATTTTAGAGGACAAGGAGACATAGAAGGACAAAGACCAACCAAAGAACAATAACATACAGAAAGAGACTATGATGAGCAATGTAGAACTGGATATGAACCAAGAAATGATGCAGAGCGAGATGGAAATGGAGGATCATGAATTGCAAGAGATTCTAGACAGAGAGCACCTAGATTTGGAAGGGTTCTTGAAATAGGGAACCATGGGAGGGTTAGATTCATTACCTCAAGAAGAGTTCTCTAGAGTACAACAGCTGTACTTATGGAAAACCCAGGCTAGTGGGGTGTAAAGGCAAGGTATCATGGAAAACCATATAAAAGAAGGTGTGAAATCTATAAAAAACACACCAGGATAAGCATCTCGAGGCCCAAGAAAGAAAAGAGGCAGAAAAAAGCAGAATGAGCTGCTAATGGAGTGTGGAAAGCTAATGATAGATTCGGGTAATATGAAAGACCTAACCAGTTACTCTTTCACTAATATTTAATGATGAAGTTTACTTCTTGGAACATCAGGGGTCTAGGTAGTAAAATGAAGCAAAGATTACTTAGTAACAGAATGGAACAGGAAGCTCTGAATATTATATTTATCCAAGAAACTAAATGTTCTATTTAGAAAATTAAAGAACTTCATAGTAAATGGCTCAGTCGTTTTCAGTTTCTAGAAGTCAAGGCAGAAAATAAAGCAGGCGGCATTCTTACTCTTTGGAATCCCCTAAAGATTAGTATAATAGATGTTGAAGCTTCCAGAAATTATTTATCAGTGGTCATTCAACCTGTGGGGGATAGGGAGATCTATCTGGTAATGAATGTTTATGGCCCTCAGAGAATGGACGACAAATTGAGATTTCTAGATTCTCTTACAGATCTTAGAGAGAGATATGCTGGGATTCCATGGATTATGGGTGGGGACTTCAACATGATCAAATCACTATCGAAGAAAAAAGTGGGCACCAGAGCTCTAACCAAAGATGCCTTAGATTTTCAATCTTTTATGGACACTATGAAACTGGTTGACATTGATTCAAGTAATGGTCTCTTTACTTGGAACAATAGAAGAGGAGGAGGGTCTCTGGTAGCCTCAAAGCTAGACAGATTTATCATATCAGAGGACCTTATACTCAATGATAATGGAATGGAAGCAAGGATTCTGCCTTTTGGAGGATCTGATCACTGGCCAATTCAACTAGAGATTAGGGACATTGGTACTCCCAGGAATAGACCTTTTAGATTTTAGAATATCTAGCTCACCCATCTAGATTTTATCAACAACATTTCAAGTTGGTGGACTGAAGATCTACATATTCAAGGTACAAGCATGTTCCTTCTTCACAAAAGACTAAAACATATTAAGCTCAGGCTAAAAGATTGGAACAAGGAAGAATTTGGCAATATTTTCGAAGGAAAAAAAGCTGTTGAAACCAAACTGCAGATACTCAACCAATCCCTTATCAAGGTTGGCTTTGATAAAGTCAGCAATGATAGAGCCACCAAACTTCATCACAAGTGGGAGAACTTATGCAAACAAGAGGAAATATTTTGGAGACAAAAATCTAGAGTGCAATGGTTTAAGGAAGGGGGACGAAACACCAGATTTTTCCACAGGTCAACCTTGGAAAACTGAGTTCATAATAGAATCTTCTCTATTAAGGATGAGGAAGGGAAACTACTTAGCACCGATGAAGAAATAGAAGATATATTAGTTCAGCACTTTAGTGGAATTGCAAAGGAAACCATTTCAAACAGAGAGCCTTTCATTAAGGATCTAAAAAGACATATAGCAAGACTAGTGTCCAGAGAGGATAATTTGAACCTCAATAGGCCAGTAACTGAAGAGGAAATCAGTGAAGTCCTCAAGGAAATGCAGAATGGTAAAGCACCAGGTCCTAATGGTTTTAATGTGTATTTCTTTAAAGCCTGTTGGAATATTGTTAAACAAGATATTCTGAATGTAGTAGAAGATTCGAGGAGAAATAGAACTATTCTGAAAGCACTCAACACCTCCTTCATCTCACTGATCCCTAAACAGGATAATTCCCTAACTCCTGATAAGTTCAGACCCATAGCATTTTTCAATGTTGTTTACAAGATTATATCCAAGGTTGTAGCTAACATACTCAAACCTCTTCTCCCCACTCTAGTGTCTAGGGAGCAATCTGGTTATGTGGAAGGTAGACAAATTCTCAATAACATCATTCAAGCACAGGAGGTGGTGCACTCACTGACTAGGAATAGGAAGGCTAGAATGATCATGCAGCTGGACCTAGCTAAAGCCTATGATAATTTGAACTGGACCTATATTAGGAGGGTTCTTATTGCTTTTGGGTTTGATCATAATTGGGTTAGATGGGTCATGGCTTTGGTAACCTTTTCTGGCTTTTCAATTTTGGTAAATGGATCTCCCTCTGAGATTTTTATTCCCTCAAGAGGTCTCAGGCAGGGATATCCACTCTCTCCCTTTCTCTTTATACTCATGATGGAAGGACTTGGTAGATCGATTAAGCAGAGAAAAGCAAAAGGTAAAATCAAGGGTCGTCAACTTTCTGAGAATGGACAAACTTTCACTCATCAATAATTTGTGGATGATACCATGTTGCAGGGAGTTCCTATAGTCAAAGAAGCTTTAGCATACAAACAACTTCTAATTTAATTTTGTTTGGCCACAGGTATGGAGGTTAATCTTTTAAAATCTAAAATATTTTTCTTTAATACCGATATTTCTATTCAAAGGAATATCTCCAAAATTCTAGGCTTTCAAAGAGATTCTCTTCCTTCGAAATATTTGGGAGTCCCTCTTAATGTTAAACCTCTTCATAAGTGTTATAGACATATTTGGGCACTGCGACCCCAATCTTATATTTCCATAAACCAAGGGCTTCTAAGTCCCTAAAAGTGTTGTTTCATACCCTAAAGGAACAAGGTCAGCTGATTACATCATCTCCCAGAAGTTCTCCATGAAAAACTTCTCAGAAATGGTCAAAACTAGACCATCTCACCTGCTCCATGGTCAAAGTGCAATGCATCCCACCTAATGCACATGGGGGGTGTGATGCATACTAAAAATCCCTTCTATGGGGTGCGATGGTTGAGAATAGACAAATGGCAGAGACATTTTGCAAGGTGGATGATCATGGAATCTTCTAGAAACTTCTCTTGTGACACTTGCCTCTATGAATTCACCCAGGGATGAGTAAGAGATCATGAAATCTCCAAGTGGAATTGAGAACTATTAGAGAAATGACACTAATCAAAAACCCAGAAGTTGACTCACCCACCTACCAACATCTATATATGGATACCTCATCCTAGAGATCTAGCAGGGCTGGAATTTTGCATCTTGTAAGGAAGTGTTGTTGGTTTCTTCATGGAACATCATAGTGTTGGGTGATCTAGCTTTTCATGAGGTGAAGAAGGGCTTTCATGCTAGGAGGATGGCCTAGGTCAGATCAATGGGTTGTAATCCTCTCTTCTACTACTTCTATCAATAAAGCTATTTGAGTTTTCCTCCATATTCTTATATGTCTGAGTTGATATATGAATTTGTATGGTCAATATATATCTGATCCTATATTGCTTATGATTGTAGATCTCTATGCTTTGATTGTATTATGCTACTTTGACTCTGCAGGTGTTCTTTGAAGTGGGACAAGCGAGGAAGGAGCGACAAAGATCTATCAAAGGGGAGAGGAAACAAGCAAGTAGCCAAGCGAAAGACTGAGGTTGGTACTCTCTACTTATCTCTCATCTACTATTCATAAAGGAAAACACAAGTAACTTTACTTTGTTTGTTTCTAAGAGAGCTACCCATATTAGTGGGACTAGCAGCTCTGAATGGACACTAGTTTTCTCGATAACAAAATGGCAACTCCACTAGGGAGTGAATAGCTTGTTTGCTTGTTTCTAGTTTGTTTACTTTATAAACTACAGATGGAGCATGAAGTTATGCCAGATAGCCTTCGAATTACTTTTTCTATGCAATTGCAAAGTAGATAAATGCTGCTTCAATCAATCTCTAGGTTAGTTTATGAATTAAACATTTGACTTGCAAACATCCTAAGTGCCCTAGTGGTGGCTGACGTAACCTCATTAGATCAACCCCTATGTTTTGTATTTACTGACTATCATTAGCTCAGCTTAAATCCCTGAACTAAGCTACAAAATTGACCAAAAGCCAAGTTAAAGTCTTGTCTCTAGACCATCGAACTATTCCCTTTTGATAGTCTGGATGCATCACACCTCCCGTGTGCTGTAGGTGAGATGCATCCCTATTTCCCTGTGTTATAGGAGAGATGATCAGATAAGACTATTTCTGCCTCAAGATTTTGGTTTTTCTTCACTCTCTTCAACTTTATTCAAGAGTTTTGCTGTCTGTGATCAGTATACCACTGTTGAAACTCCCTTCCTTTGCATTATTCAACCTCCATTGCATAAAGAATTGTGAATGTTTTTATGTATTTTTCGCCATTTACAGTTCTCCTTTACAAATAGTAGCTTAATTGAACTGTAGTATTTTGATTTGAAAGTGTCGCAAGTGTTGTTTTCAGTCAAATAAAAGAATCCGCCTCTTTTTGATAGTCGATTACACTATTACTCTTGTATTTTATTTGAATTAATAATATTTCAAGTGTCGAAAGCAGTTTTCAATTCAAAATCGCAAAGTGTCGTCCTTGTATTCCTTTCATCTTTCGAAAAGAAAATTGTTAGTACTGTCGCTTTGAAAAGATAATTCAATTTTGTACTTAGCATTCTTTTTGTCATTCACACATTAAGAAAATGGAAAACAAATAAATGCATGTGCATTTGCATTTAGACTGCTTGTAGAGATTGATTTAGGATAGTGCATCTTAGTGTGTGCTCTCTGCTCTATGTTGAAAGAATTTCGCTTCTCTTTCCTTAGTAGCTAGGATTTTCATTGCAAAAAGAAGAGTAAACAGCTGTTTATCATCTTAGATTTCATATTTAGGAGTTGTATATCTACATCACGCAGTGAACCTTAAAGGCAAACTTCTTAAGAAAGATCAACGGTAAATAAATTTCAATGAACATAAAAACGCTTTGGAACCTAATGCACAACATTTAGAAGTCTAGGCTAGAGACATGTTCTGATGTCGTAAAGCCTGGTAACTATCGCTTTCATTGTAGGTTGGGTGATTCCTCCTCTTTGAGATGAAAAGTGCCAATACGGACTTGTGCTCCCATGTACCATTGAGTATATATTGGGAGACCATAATTGGCTATATAATTTATCCTTAGGAAGCCATGTCTACTGCCCTATCGATCGCAATGCACTGAACACAGCATTCAGGAAGATTGATTGTCATACCGTAAAAAGTATTCTACAGTTTTACGATTGGTTTGGTAATCCCTCTATCTAGATTTCCAGAGTAGTCACTTTTGTTCCTTTTCAAACTCCTTCAAAGAAAAGGTCCATCTGAGCACTTTTCACTTCAAGCTCATTAAAAATAGAAGGTGACTAGAGTCATCTTTAGCTTTTTCTCGACTCTTAAAAAATGAAAAAGCAAGTTGTGTCAAAGCGTCATAAAATTTATTTTAATCGGAATAACGTCACTATTCTCTCATTGATCTTAGGTTGAGAAAATGGAGTCCACCAACCAAGGATTTCCCCTTGAGGGAAATCCTAGTCCCTTTTCCTCTTGGGGAGATGTTGGTGCACCTCATATGGCCACATTGTCCCTTCCAGGACTCACAATTGACCAGCTAGTATGGCTCTTCTCGACCTCTGTCGTTCAAAGCATCGTGAATCCTGAGCAATCAAATCAACAACCAGATGATACTAGAGTTACCCTCCAACCTTCTACTTCATTTGTTTCTCCCTCTCCTTCTTCCCCTTCACTTGGTGAAGCTAGTAAAACTAAAAACCAAGTAAATAAGAAGAAGAAGAAAGGGAAGAAGAAGAAGAAGAAGAAACCAACGACGAAAGGGGGCAACCAAGCATCGTTTAGCGAAAATCCACACACTGCACCATACAAACCTAAATCTCCATATGTCATTTGCAAAGGGGACCTCTATCATTGAGATTGTCCTTGCATCCCACGGAGCTTAAGGGACTGTTCTCCCCACTTGCACAATCCAGTGTCCTCAACCTCTGATGATCATGTTGAAAGTACACCGTCAACTAGTGAAAGTGAAGTCACTAGACAAAAAGGAAGATCTAAAATTCCTTGTAGACTATGTGAAGGCGATCATGCCATGCACCATTATCCCTTCCTAGATGAAGCTAAAAGATTCTTGGATAACCGTCCTGCTTCACCGCTATGGCTTCCTCCTGGATACAAGAAACTCTTGCCGAGTCCATCACTAGTTGAGAATCTGACTGACACACCTTTGTGGTCATTCAAATCATCTATCATTGAACATAAACCCTCTGAGTCCACACTGGACCAAAGTCAACAGTTCGAGACAATAGTCAACCCAATCTTGTCTTCAGAAGGTCTACCTTTAGATGATACAGTCACCAAAGAGAATGGGAATGACATCATTCAAATTCTTTTCGTAAACATTGACTCCGATGAACATGGGGGCTTTATACTCATTCCTTTACCATAGGAAGGAAGTTCATCAGAGATGTATCTGACCGTTTATTTGGTCCCACCTCCAAGCAACCTAGTCATTTCCTTCGACTGAAATCTACTAGGTAAACCCCATCTACCATCTATTGTACCATTCCAAATGATAGTGCAAGCTTACAGAATGGTCATGGTTGGTACCATCATGGATGAAGGGGTTTTTGTGAGTATCCTTTCCTCAACTTCTTAGAAAGTGCTTGGTTCACCATCGCTTCTGCTTGAGATGCAAAATCTATCAGGCTTCAACAAAGGAACCAATCGATCGTTAGGGATCCTTCCAAATTTTCCTATAACTTTGAGAAGGAAAACCGTTTATCTGAATGTGATGGTAGTCCAAGGACCTTTAGATTACAATCTACTCCTTGGGTGTGACTACGTTTAAAGCATGGGAGCTATTGTTTCCTCACTCTTTCGAGTGATGTGTTTTCTGCATGAGGGTAGAGTGGTCCAGCTCATAGACCAACTTTCATTCACCTATTCACACATAGCTAATAGTCAAGTGCCATCCCTAACTGGTATTTTTGCGCAAGCAATGTCTCATCAATCTCTAGCCCGTCCACCTAATGAGCGCGAGTGATTCGGTGATTGTGACTGAAAACTAGGACGCATGCACCCTGGTCTGCTTCAGCAAGAAAGCCCCAGTTATAAGGTAGGTTTCTGCATAGGAATATGACTAGTCTGACACACCCATCCGTTTAGGAAAATGGGATTTGACTAGAATAAGATTCCTCCATCAGAAGGTATGCCTTTCTCGATAGAGCCAAGGAAGTGTTTTGTCTGCAAATTCAATGGTAACCTGGAAACTCTACTTCGTTATACCTGGGGGCATGCAAAACTTTTTGCATGCAAGTGAAAAGCGACCATTTATTTTCTTAGTCTGTAGGTTCTTAACCCTTTAAACTCATAGGATTGGTCGTTCCTAGCTTGCATAATGAAAGGATCTGGAGCAAAGTTTCGAATGGGGCAAGCTCCCTAAAAAATGAACCTATCGATGAGACATCCTTATTATACGACTGGCACAAGCAGTTTTATGCGAAGTTCAAGCTCGTTAAAAAATAAACCTAGCAATGAGCATATGTTCCAGTAGAGTTTAAGCTCATTATAAAATGAACCAACCTCTGGTAAATAACCATTGTGATCGCATAATTATCAACTTTTGAGCCTTGGTAGTGTTCTTACCATCACCTCCACTCTTTTTTAGCTAATCATACGCCTCCATTGATTGTTTACCCCTTTTGAGGAACAACTATGATGAATGATCCTATTAACCATATTCTTTACACTACCGTGATTAAAAAGTTCCAAACCTTACCTGGAACCAGATGCTATCCAAAATCATCACTCATTCCTCAGAAAACGAGTCTCCTTTAAGTTCTTTTCATCTGACTCATAAAATATGAAAATATTGCTGAGCAGTTGGCCTCTACAGCTCATTAAAGTGATTGGGAGTGCCATCCCTCCTCTATATTTTAATCTTTTTGGACCTGAGGGATTATTGCACAAAAAGATCAAGCGCTTGTCTTGTTCGACTAGTTAAAACTATCGAAAAGGCATCTCTTTCATATTATTTTATACTTTTTCGGACTTAAGGGATTATACTATGAAAAAGGATTACAGGAGTTACCTTTCTATCTCTTTTCAGACTCTCTAAAATTGAAAAGGACCAAGTTAACTTTGTCATTAAACTCGTTAAAACAATAGCGACAAACTTGTCCATGCAGACAAGAATGAGTTTCATTGTTGCTAGGCTTGTTAAAACATAGCGATGGGTTTTCCCAAAGAGAAAATTATAGAACAAGCATATGTTATCCTCCTCAAGCTTGAAAAAAATAAAGAGGTACTCGTTAGTAATGACTGGGGAAAAATTAGGAAGAAAACTTGAAGACACTTTATTGGTAGCAAGTTGCTCTTGAACATGAAACTTTAACTCCATCACCATGATTGAGTCGGGTTGGGTTATTCCGTTCACCAGTCATATCACCATTGGTCCACTGTACCATCCATTTTTTTGAGGTTAACACTACTAATCCATTTCAGTGTCGCCAATATGTTCAAGAGAAGTTGCTCATAGAATTCACCAACCCAGCTTGTGTCTCATCCGCTACAATACCTTCACTCTTCATTCTTTCATGACCGCCACCGTGAACCTTGTATCATTAGATCATTTTCAACTCCACAAAATCATTTGCTTTGTTTCGTGTGGTAGATGTGGGATTCATTAAGGCCCTCCTACGAGAAGTCACTTTTTGTCGACATCAGCTCATTATCCAATAAGTTGACTTGGGAAAAACCCTTTCAGTACTTTGAAGCTTGCATGCCTCAATGGCAAGTTTCTCACTTCCGACGACAGGTTTACATCAATGGCCTTCGAACAAAAGATTTTGCGTGGTTTTCAACATTGACTCATGTATTCACACCACATGAATTGTACTGCAATACCTTGAGGGCCATTATCATTATTGGTGATTCCTCTCACGCTTGTTAACAGCTTACATCATTGGCTGGTAATCAGGAGATGTCTTTCCATGTTCGACTAGAAAACATCTTTTCACATGGATCGACTTGTACTTCGAGTGAAGATTGAACGAGTTTGAAGACCCCGAATCTAGTTTCTCCATCCAGGCTGCGAAATATTCAAGAAAATAAAAACATCAAATGTACATCATAGCTACATAGATAATCATCCAAGCCAAAGGATGATGGCTCTACCAGAATCATCAGTCTTCCATACATACGGTTGTCTATCCTATGTACATGAAAATGAATTTATAAAGTTGAGCATGGGAATGCCCACCTTAGCTAGATCATGAAAATATTATGAAGATAATGTATTTTATTGTATCTTATTACAGGTCATCTTCCACTGTAGAAAAACTTCGGAACCTCATGATAAAGCATTTCACCCGACATCAAAAGATTTACGACCTCATGCTTTAGGGGGAAACTGTTATAGACATATTTGGGAACTACAAACCCAATCTTATATGTCCATAAACCAAGGGCTTCTAAGTCCCTAAAAGTGTTGTTTCATACCCTAAAGGAACAAGGTCAGCTGATTACATCATCTCCCAAAAGTTCTCCATGAAAAACTACTCAGAATTGGTCAAAACTGGACCATCTCACCTGCTCCATGGTCAAAGTGCGATGCATCACACCGAATGCACATGGGGGGTGCAATGCATACTGAAAACCCCTTCTATGGGGTGTGATGGGCGAGAGTAGATAAATGGAAGAGATAGTTTGCAAGGTGGATGATCATGGAATCTTCCAGAAACTTCTCCACTGACACTTGCCTCTCTGAATTCACCTAGGGATGAGTAAGGGATCATGAAATCTCCAAGTGGAATTGAGAACTATCAGATAAATGACACCAATCAAAAACCCAGAAGCTGACTCACCCACCTGCAAATGTCTATATATGGATACATCATCCTAGAGATCCAGGGGAGCTGAAATTTTGCATCTTGTAAGGAAGTGTTGTTGGTTTCTTTGTGGAACATCATAGTGTTGGATGATCTAGCTTTTCATGAGGTGAAGAAGGGCTTTCATGCTGGGAGGATGGCACTGGGTCAGATCAATGGGTTATAATCGTCTCTTCTACTACTTCTATCAATAAATCTATTTGAGTTTTCCTCCATATTCTTGTGTGTCTAAGTTGATAAATGCATTTGTATGGTCAATATATATCTGATCTTATATTGTTTATGATTTTATATCTCTATTCTTTGATGGTATTATGCTGCTTTGACTCTGTAGGTGTTCTTTGAAGCCAGACAAGCAAGGAAGGAGCGGCAAAGATCTGTCAAAGGGGAGAGGAAACAAGCAAGGAGCCAAGTTAAAGACTGAGGCTGGTACTCTCTACTTCTCTCTCATATACTTCTCATAAAGGAAAACACAAGTAACTTTAGTTTGTTTGTTTCTAAGATAGCTACCCGTCTTAGTGGGACTAGCAGCTCTGAATTGACACTAGTTTTCCCGATAACAATAAGAGTATCTAGGAACCGGTGATTAATACGATGCAGGATAAAATCAGGAATTGGACCATCATATTTTTAAACTTGGTTGGTAGGTTGGTGCTTACAAAGGTTGTTCTCCAATCTATCCCAGTTTTCATGCTTTCAACACTCCCTACACCAAAAGGAGTCTCACAACAATTTAGAAATTCAAAGATACTTCATCTGGGGTAAGGGGGGAAAAAGGAAAGGGGCCTTAGTTGCTTGGAAAAAGATTTGCAAACCCAAAAATCAAGGAGGTCTAGATTTGGATGATCCAGAGGTTCTAAGAAGGGCTTTAGGAGCTAATTTATGGTGGAGATGGATCAAAGAACTAAATTCCTAGTGGGTTAGTATCTGGATAGAAAAATATGCCAGCAATTCAGATAATAACGATCATATAAGGATGTCTAGAAATATAAAGGGCTCATACATTTGGAATAAGGCTTGGGAGAATAGAGACTTAGTTCAAAAGAATAGCTTCTGGGAAATCAGAGAGGGGTATCTGGCACTTTTTTGGAAAGATAAATGGTAACAAGAACCAATACCTCTGAAAGAGGAATTTATGGATCTCAAGAGAGAGACAAACATCATAGGGATATCACAGGTCAAGGATTTTTGGTACCAAAACAGCAATGCAAGTAAATGGAGAAAGTGGAGGAACATGATTTACAGGGAAGATAATCCCTTGAAAACTAAAGCTGAGGCTCTCATGCAGATACTGGAACAAAGGAAGATTTTAGTGAGAGGGGGGCATGACCAATTGAGGTGGGGAACAATAATGAGGGTACCTTTAATCTTAAGGAGGTAAAACACAAACACCTTGAGATGGATTCTCTTGCTTTCGATAGAATATGGTAGAATATATGGAAGCATCAAGGCTGGATGAAGATTAAACTCTTCATGTGGCTTGTTTATCATAAGAGAATTCTGACTTGGGATAACATAAGGAAAAGGGGTGTTTTGGGGCCTTCTAGATGCTAGCTCTGTGAAGCCCAAGAAGAAACCACGAAACACCTCCTTAATAATTGTATCTTCACCTCTAGTTTGTGGGATTCTTTTGCCAACATCTTCCAAAAGAGTGACAGGGATAAAGGGTGTATCATCAACACCCTAACCAAGTGGAGGCGTAATTATTCAGATAATGAAATTCTTGGCTCAGCTTGGGCTCTTATGCCTAGCTTCATTATTTGGAATTTCTGGAAAGAAAGGAATAAGAGAATTTTCAATAATTAAAAGGATCCCTCCAATGTCTTTTAAAGCAGACATTGACTCAACTTAAAGAGATGGTTGGCACCATAGTGCGAAATACCCATAAAAATCCACCTTTAGAGGTTGTCATGAGGATTTTGGGATAGATGGGAATGTAGGGGCTTATGTCGCAGGGCTTGAATAGAAAGGTTATGATTATGGATTCTAAGCAGGAATTTTGTCATCCTCCCCCTTTGGGCTTTCTGAAATATAACATAGATGGGGCTTCAAAAGGAAACCCGAACAATGCGGGCTTTGGAGGGGTGTTAAGGGATGATATTGGTAATATCCTTTCCATCTTCCATGAAAATTTAGGTAGAGCTACGAATAACATGGCAGAATCCATTGCTATGGAGCAGTGCTTAGAACTCCTGGTGCAAGAGAACCGACAAAATGTGATTATCGAAGTTGACTCTAAGTTAATTATCAACATAGTAAAAAAATATAGTTGGGGCTCGGAGCCGAAGAACATTTCGAAAAACTAGAGATTGGTCCAGGCCTTTTAAAGGATCCAACTCCACCTCAAAGGCCTACGCACGGTTAGTTTTAACCATGTGTGAAGGCAGGCCAACAAACTTGTTGATTTAGTAGCTAATCAAGGAGTGAAGTGTAAAATGAATAGGGTTGTGATGGGTGGGCATAGGTTGCCTCAAGATAGTCTCATGGATCAGTGCGACACCCAAGCAGACGAGGATAAGATGGTGTTCTGCACCAAAACTATGGAAGCTCTGTCCAATAATTTGGTTTAATTATGAGGTGTAAGTTTTTCCTTTTCTTGTTTTTTCTTACGTTGCTTGGAGGATTCTGCTACCAGAGTAGTTGGTTGGAGGGAAGGGGCAGTACTTTGTTTAGGCTCACATACGGTTACAAAGGAGAAAGTGGTAGCTTCCAGAATCTGGGATCCAATGGCAACCAGAATATTCCTGATACACGATCTAAGGACGCAAATCCGCTAGCTGAGCGGTTTCCAGTGTATCAGGGACCTCTCGGGTGGGAAGTGGTTTTTAAAATTTAGGAGGGTTCACACCCTTTGGGCTACACGTGGCCAAGGGGTGGTTTTGTTTTCCGCCCTTATCGCACGTTAACCAGCAGTACTTTTGCTTAGTACGATATGATCCTATGCCATAGGATGAAGCCCGATGGATCTACGACTATGATTCATCGAGCTTGTCAGTGGGGCCATAAGGTTGAAAGGTAGACATCTAGGCGGTGCAATATTCACCTCTACTATTGGATCAAGTTGGGAGGATCGACGGTCAGGAATCTACACGCTTTCTAGTGGGTTCAAATAGTTAATTGGTGGGAGTCTTGGCTCAGCGAGGTCCTCCTCTACCATTGGTTGGAGCTAGGGGTTCTGATGGTGGAGATTAACAGCTTTCTCCCCCTTTTCAGATTTGATGGGTTGATTTTGTGGCCTTGGTACTTTTTGCCGTTTAGGGTGGTGCAGTTTTGTGGGTAAGGGTAAGAGTTTTCACACTTAACTTGTGACCCTTGGTTATCTAGAAAGTAGTTTTTGATTAAGATCCATGTTACCATGTGGATGGTTTTATTCTATGTAAATATTTTTCCAATTTAATGATAACGAAGGTACGACTCTTGCTTTAACAAAAAAAACATTATAAACATTTCTAGCATATCATCGATAAATGCATGTTAGTGTTTTTTGTTTTTGTTTTTTTATGAATTTAATATTGATTAATCACATGAGTCTTCCATGGAACATTATAATTATATGTAATAATACACTCCTTTTTGTGCACAAATGTACACTACACTTTGTATGTCTTTAAGAAGCTTTTTCTTTTTAAAATATTCTCATAACCTTCATGTGAGGATTGAAAGAAGAAACTTGTGAGATTTTCAAAGGTAGGAATCATCATTTAGGATTCAAAGAACCATTAAATGTTATATATGATGATGAATGTTATGAAAATTTAATGTTGTTATATATGTTTGACAAAGAATGTCTTCTCAGTTCATGCACATTGGAAGTAGGGATATTCTTGTTCCTTCTAGATATTGACACATTTTCTCTCTTTTAACTCCACCTATGATATCAAATATTAATCAAACTAATGTTTATAGGTTTTGGAGCACCTACGTGACAACCATTTTTGATAATCCCTCTTGTAAATAAATTTCCATGAATTGTAATTCATGTAAATACTATATGGAAATTATGTTCCAATGGTTTTATTTGGTTAAATCACATCCTTAGTTTTTTGTGGGTTATCTTAAACCATTACAATTCGAAGATGGTTCATAATTTGCATGAATTCAAGTGGTTTCAGAAAATTTCCAATAAACCATGGTTTCATGTTGTTTTCAATCATTTGCATGGTTTCGAGTGGTTTTCAATAACTTGCATGGTTTCAAGTGATTTTATTTAGTTATTGTTACCATTTTTTAAGTACATGGTCTAACTTTCAATGCTTATTTTATGTTATTTTTATTGTTTTATTCTCCATTTGTTAATGGTTTTCAATCATATTTCCTAATGCATACAATATGGAGCAAGCAATATGAGAATTTAGACAATTTGAATTACCTGTAGTTGCATGAATTTCTTCAGTTGCATGATATTCTTATCCTCTCAATGTTTGGTGTATTTTTCTCATCTTTTCTCTAGAATTTTCTTGTATGTCCTCTTTAGATGGAAATTTCTTTCATTTTTTAGATCCAAATCTCCAATTTCTTGTGTAATTTTCATGATTTAATATTTCTCTATGAATGAATGACTTTTTTTTTCTACAATCATATTTAGAGACTAATTTATATGTTGGTAGCAGAGGCTCGATCAAGCCCTTGAGCCATAAAATTTTCCATTAATAGTATTGATAAAAGTTGGTAGGAGGTTGGCGGTGGTTAGGCTTTTAATGGCTCAATCGAGCGACTAGTTAACCACATATACGACTCAATCGAGAGTTTATCGAGCAATTTGAATTTTGAATTTAAGCACTCGATCGAGCTCTTGAGGTCCTAAAAATCACAGTTTCAACACCCCTTCTGCAAATTTCTCTGCAACCCCATTTTGTACCCTAGCAGATTTAGGGAAGTGGCAAAGTTTATCATGTTGGATTCATGAAAGAATCCTCTATTTAATGGCATATGAATTTGACACTTTCAAATTCATATTATATTTTTCATCTAACTTAAATTAAACATAAGGTTTGAAATTTTTTTGGATGGTTTCAAAGGAGTTGAATAAAAGATCAATAACATAAAATATACACTACGAAAAAAATTTAAAAGAATACTGCTATCTTTGTTTACGAGTCCTCTTCAAAAGCGTACTCTTGGTTTTTCAATTTATTTAATGTGTTGAAAAAAAATCTTACGTGAACACATGTGTCTCCAAAACGCAATTGAAATATTACTTTGCCATCTTTGAAAAATAATAAAAAATATAATTTTGCATAAAAAAATAATTTTTTAATATGAAAAACTTAGTTCTCTGTGTGTAGAACGTGCTCGTAATTATATAGTATTATAATATATATATAATAATATATATTATAATATATATATATATATTAAAGAAAAGTACACATTTTAAACTAAGTTATTCTATGTGAACACACACATACCTCTTAAGTTTTGTGAAAATTTGCGAAGTCATATATTCCATTCAACGGAAAATTGAAAGATTAGATGGCACTAATTGTTTTTGCAAAAAATATAATTAGGACAACAACATAATTCTCTATATATTGCCTTTTTACTCTTTATATGAATTTTGATGGCTGCAATTAGATAAAATAGGAAAACCTTTAAAGTTCATTGCCACATTTAGCCCAAAAGTGTAACCCATCTTCATGCATTCACCCATATAAAAAAGCATAACTATCAAAAATACATAATGCATGAAAAAACTAAGAAAAACATTAATACCATAACATAGAAATTCATTTAAATATCATGTAATTCACATGATTAATATAGTGACAAACGAATTTAACGATTATATGTTAAAAATAAAAATAAAAACTAACTATATAATTTTCAAATTCAATACGTTAAAAATATTTTTACATACTAATAAAAATATTTTTACGTACAAATTTACTGTTTAATTCCAAAAGACAATGAAATTTTTGAAGTAACTAATAATAATTATGATCAAGATAAGTTAATAAACTATTAAACTAAGTCTTAAAGTAATGAGATATTATTTAAATAAAAATATTTTAATCATGTAGGTAAACTGATTCAAAAAATAGAAAATAGTGGACTATTGAAAAAGGTAAAGTGTGAAATCATAGGGAATAATTAGAATTAGATAATGTGACAAAAGATTACTTGGATTTTGCATTTGTGTTTTTAGAGAGGGTTTTTGAAATTAATTTTGTAAAATTTTCAAAATAATGAATGATAATAGAGTTTCAGATAAATAAATTTAATAAAAATTAAAAAATAAATCACCTAATATTTTAGTGATTTGAAATAATCCAAATGTCATGATTCAAATATAAAATATAAAATAAATGGCATGGATATGAAAACAGGACTATTTTTCAAAATATGAAAATAAAGCTAAAATATAATAATAGAATTTCTAAATTTCATATTAAAGATTGACATTTAAATTAACTTATAGTTGGTGTTGGCCATGACAAAAAAAAAAAGTTTGGATTAAAATAGTTAAAAATAAAATCAACATCACAATTTTGAATATTGAATTTGATATAAAAATGTAGAATTGGGCTTTTAAAAGACACTCCAAATTTGAAGATTGAATTATTAATGAAAGCATCGAGTTTGGTTTTTAAAGTACACTCCAAATTGACATATACAAAACACCATCTATTCAAAAGCATGGGGCTCTCATCTTTGATTTCGAAGAGATTCAGTGAACAAAGTGAATTTGTTTTGATCCCTAATAAGTAAATAGGTAATATGTACATTGCAATTTTGGCCCAAGTAAAATAAGGTTGAACAACATCAACATTAAATAAGGACTCATGAGTGGGTGATTTACCTCAACTCAACTCAACTCACCCACTGCTATACGGATCACCCTCACCTTCTTCTCTGGAAGCTTCTTTGATTGTTGTTGTCTCTCGCGGGACCCACCACCCTCACCTTCTTCTCTGGAAGCTTGTTTGACTACTGCCCCCTCCCCCTCCCTACCTCCCGAGACCCCACCTCACCCCAAATTAGAATTGACAATTGTAGTATAACTTTTAAGTTGGGTGCGGATCTAATGGACCTGCACGTTCGACTACTACCCCCTCCCCCTCCCTACCTCCCGGGACCCCACCTCACCCCAAATTAGAATTGACAATTGTAGTATAATTTTTAAGTTGAGTGCGGATCTAATGGACCTGCAGGATATGGGAAAGGAAAAGGAAACGAAACAAAATCCAGTTCAGATTCCACATCACATCACATCACATGTAGGAGATCCATGAGATGGCTACAGTTACTGTTAAGAATGATAATGCTAATGCATGCATTAATAATAATGGTAACTCTGGGCCATTTTTTATACAATGAGATTTTGTACAAGTTTTTTTTAATGAAATTTATGGTTTAGGATGTAAACATAGCTCATTTCAATTGCTTGTATTTTGATTCAATTTACATTGAGTATAATATAATTTATGGTTTGGTTGAATATATAATCTTTTAAAATGTAAATGTAAAAATATATATTTTGTTTTAATATATAATCTTATTGGTAATATTGATAATCGAAATAAATTTTAAAAGGATATATTTTTTTAAATATGTAATAATATAATGGTTAATTTCAATTCCTAAAATACTAAAAATTTAATATATTTTAATACTAGTTAGATGTATCTTTCCATTTATTTTTAGAATTAAATTTTAATTAAATTAATTTCTTTAGTATTCAAATTAATTTGATTTCGAAATTGAATTTTGTAATTATGTTAGCTATGATCTTAAAAGTAACTATGCTAAAAAGTGTCATGATTTTAAAGGTTATAGATAAGCAATATGAGGTTATGTCACAGAGTGATAAAGTCTCACGATCTTAAAGGTTGTAGATGACCATTGCGAATGTTATGGTACCTAGCCAAAAAGTGCTATGATTCTCAAGGTTATAGGTTACCAATTTCAAGGTTTGTGGCACCAAACCAGAAAGTGAGATAAGCAATCTTAGGGTTATGGCACCCAATTAGAAAATTAATTTAACAATCTCAATATTATGATACCTAACTGTAAAGTTATGTTACTAATATGAATTAGCAAAATAAACCTAAATTTAAAAATAGTGCATCTCTCCATGTATAATACAAGAAGAATATAATATTATCACTCAAACAGTTAGACATTAGTAATACTCCTCTTAATAACACAAACAACTCCCTCCTAAAAAATCACTAATAAATCAAATGTACTCTTCCCCACTCTTCTCAAATGACATAGAACCTTGGGATAGAATTATTCATACATACCCTTCAAGGACTCGTAAATTCCTTTGTGTACCAGGGATGCTTGTAACCATCTGATGCAGGAGAATTTAGACCTAGTTAGCGATGTGATGGTATGACCACATGTTGTGGCTAAAAAAGGGTTGGAAGACAAGAGATTAATTAATTTTATTAATTTAAATGTATGAGAGTGTTTTACTTGTTGTCAAAATCTGAGCAGAAAAGGGTATAAGTGGCTGATTGATCCTCCCTACGTGGAGATCAGGCCAAGCAATTGGATTATCTAGTTTGAATAGGATACGAGGGATGTGAAAGCTTAAACTAGCATTTGTTTGAGAAAAGAGTGGAGTGAAGAGATTCTTTAGGGAAGAATGATAGATTTCTAGATTTGAACCAAATGGGTTCATGAATCCACATTTTGTATAAATTGTAATCTTTTGGAATGAGTGAGGGATTAGATTCAGATGAAAAGATAGGATGGATGAGCGAGGGGAGAACTGAAAACAGTCGAGTGTGACTATTTCTTTTATAAATAGTTATCAATATGAATACAGTGTGGATTGTGTATTTCTTTGTGTAAGTATTGAGTGTGTTAGAGTAGGGAGAGTGTATTACACAGAGGTTAGATAGTGCAGAGAGAACAAATCAGAGCACGAGATGTTCTGTACATTATGTAAAGACTGTTATGAACAAAAGCAGTTTGTGTACAAAGCTTGTTTTGCGTGATCTTTTGTTATGTGATTGGTTTCATAGATCGTAGGCCGAATACTCTATAATTATAGTGAACAGTTAAGTGCCTGGATATGTTTTAAGAAACCAGAGTATATATTTTAGACACTGATTAACTTGGTGGAAGCGCTAAGTCTTGGCAGAACTTGCTAAATTTGTGAAGAAACCCAGAATAAATGAAGGTCGTCCATTGGCTGGCATATCCGACGATGATCAACAATTTTGGGGGTAAGAGTGTATGGATTTCTTGATTGTGGCTGAAGCCCCTCACTCACTCCTAGCCATCGATCTCATATTAAACTCTTAGGTCACAGTCAACTGTGGGAGTTAAGCCATTTTTAAACGGTGTGCTAGTTGAAGTCCTGTAAGCCGTAGATTTGATGAACTCTTATATCCAATAGATATCAGGTCATAAAGTGATCAATCTTTAATTTCAAAACTGGACCCAAACATTTATGGATCAAGGATTTATATTCCTTATCAACTTTGTAAGGGAAATTAAACGTCACGCATGATCCTCGTCTGATATCACTACTGACCATTGGATCAAGTGTGTTTTGATCAAATGGTGGGGGATCACTGATTAGGTTGGTTGATTGAGTAAATCATCAACCATTGAATTTAAAAGGTAAGATCAACGACAAAGAATTAATCTGATAATATTTGTGGGAAAGGTGGATCCGATCAGAATTGAACTGGGATTTATTTTATTTGGGTTCTTGCTGTATGCATTCAGAGTGGGTCTGACGTTCATTGGCAGGTTTTGTGTTATTCCGTTGTTTGGTGATTGGTCGGGTTGTGTTAAAATCCACCAATGCAAAGGCTTCTGTTGTATATGTGGACCCATAACTCATAGGTCCACATGGGATTTTTAAATGATGTCAGTTTTCTCGCATCATCCTTGGTATCAGAGCTAGACCAATGCTCTGTGGAGTTTGGTTGAAGGGCTGAATTTTATTCTTAGCAAGTAGTCATGATAAAGAAACAAATGAAGCAATTTCAGCAGAGAAACAATAAGGAAAAAGTCTTGGGATGATCAGAAGGACATTGGAGATACCTATCACAATTCCTAATTAGAGACAGTTTGATATTCTGTCAGAATTGTTGAAATCTAGGAATTACTACAAGATATTGCAAATCTGGTAAGAATATTTATTTTGTGATTTTAAAGAGATTTGTTTTGAATGTCTGAAGAACAAGAAGGGAGTGAAATTTCGCAGGAGAAGATGTTTTCCTTTTAGGAAAATGAAATTTCCATGTAAGTTGATTGAATGATTGGTTTGATTTAAAAGGTAAATTGAAATAAAAGGTTTTGAATTTAAAGTCAAATAGAAGAGTGGATTACTATCGCAGGAATCATTTAAATGATTTGAAGATTTTTAATGATTAAGGATTTCATAAAGTATTGTTGAATACAATGATATTGATGGTTGAAATAAAAGAGATTGGGTTTGATAGATCTAAAAGAAGAACCACTACAAGGAATGGATTTTGAAATTTGCGAAGCAAGACAAGGTTTGCTTACAACAGATTATCAGAAGGAATTTGTAGTGTGTCATAAATTTGTAAATATAGGTGAATTCCAAATTTAATCTTAATTGTAAGATGAAGAATAGTTGTTGACTGTATGGAGTCTTTTGAATGGAGAAGTTTAAATGAAATAGTGAATAGATGAATCATTTGGAAAAGATTTAATTGATGGAATAGGAATTAGTTTTAAGACATATTTGAAAGAAAATTGGCAAGTTTGAAAGGTACTTTGATGTATCTTGAGATAAGATTGTATAGGTCAAGGGAAGAAGCGAAATTGCTAGAAGGTAGAATGAATTGTATCAGCATCATAACACATGAGCTATGTTAAAGAATATGAAGAAATAAGAACTCTCAAATGAGTAAAGGTGACAGTACCCAACCATAAACGAAATCACTGAATGAAAGAAGGAAGTGAGCAATTGAAGATGCAACAACCTAGAATAAGGAGTGTTCAAGAAAAGCTGAGAACAACTTCCAACTACGTTTGGGTAGAAGTTGTTGAGACAGCTCCACAATTGTGATTGTGGGTACAATTGTCTTAAAGATAACAATTCCAACAAGAGGAGTGCTGGGTAGAATTTCTAGTTAGTGGAAGGTTTGAGGAAAGAACCAATAGATGCCAAAAGACTAAACTCAGAAAAGTTTGGTGAGGCATGAAGGAGACTTGTTACAGATGAAAGAAAGGGCTAGTTGCAACTCACTAGTGAACAAGGGAAGTTCACTAGAGGAAGAAATGGAATTGACTATTGACAGTGATAACAGGGGTACAAAGGAAAGTCACAGATAGAGGAAAAAGAGTGCAAAAGTAGTTGGACTCAAAAGAATGAGTAAAGAAGAAATGGACATAGAGTTGGCTGAGATGAAGGCAAAACTCAGTCATTTGAAGAAGCTGGTATAGAAAGGAATCAAAGAAGAATGGAAAAAGGATTTTATGTGGGGAAGAGAGTTAAGTGGCATTTCAGAGAATTGTTTGCTGAGAAATTAATACTTCAAAAAGGTGAGGATGAAGGAGTAGAATACATTTGTGAACTAGAGAAAGGATCTCTCCTTGGGGAAGGAGACAATGATGACAGTGATGATAGTGACGAAGAGATGATCTAAACAGATCAGCATGAGAGAAAGGTGCTGGTAGCATCTTCACAAGAAAGAGAATCTCATAATTTTGGGATTAATTATTTGTGTGAATGTAAAGTTGCAGGTATGTCGCCAAATGAAATTGACTCTATGAAAGAGGCAGAGACAAGAAAAATATAAAAGGAGATGTAGGAAGACTTTCAAGACTTCGACTGGTGGAGAAAATTAAAAGGTATGAGTAAATGGTTGTGTCTTTTCTCAGTGAAAATTTATTGGATCATTTTAGAAGAAATATTAACATGGATAGAAAACTAATGGAAAATGGACAGAGGGAGAGAAGCTAATGCTTTGCAGTGTTGTGAAGAGAAGAGAAGCAAAGCTGACACAGAGAACTCAGCTGAAGAAGTTAAGTCAAGGAAATCTTTGAAAGATCAAAGTCTTATCATAGAAGAGAAGGAGACATTGTTGTCTTATTTGGATAAACTGAGTGCTAGAGGAAATTGCGAAGGACAGGGGGATGTTATGCAGACTTATGATGAAATTGTCAAGCAAAGTCAAGAAGCTGCAGTCCCAAAAGTTTTCTTTGATGAAAAGGAAATCAAAGATGTTGAGGAAGAATTTCTCAATAACTTAGTGAACTTTTTTAAGAAGAGTTTCGGCGTAAATCACATGTAGAAAACCTTTGTTGACGCATTTCGAACCAACTAGTGTGGTTCATCGTCAGGACAAGTTGAAGAGTCAGATCATAGTTGCAAGTTAAATAGGGAGTGTAGATCTTCCAAATGGCTAGGTGCGAGCATTAACAACTATATGAAAATGGCTAGATTATATAATAATATTCTAATGTTAATTATGTGTTAATAATAATATAATATTATAGTCAAAGTAACTAATTATCTTCTTAATAAATAATTCAATAATTTATATATTATAATATATTATATATTTGAATCTTAACTATTTCATTTTATTTATAAATTTTATTTGGTAATTAAATTAATTAATTTAATTATTTAAGTCCAATAGGGATAAGATAAAGTCAATCTAGGTTAATTAAAGGATTTTCCACATCATTTTATTTAAAAACATTATTTGGTTATTAAATTAATTAATTTAATTCTTTTTAATTTATTTAAATCCAATAGGGAAAGATATAGTCAATCTAGGTCAAGTAAAAGGGGTTCCATCATCGGTGGATGCAGTGAGTCTGACCGCCCCCTGCGCTATTTCAGTGCCTGATCTAAGTGGTTCCTTCCTGGCATATCCCTCATTTTCTCGTGTTCAACTTGTCAGCCAGTGCTCTAGCTCATCCGAGCAAATCCTTTCAGCTGTTCAGTTTGCAGATGCAACAAGCCTAAAAGACTACGGTACATGCCCGATCTTCCTTGGCGATCCTGGGGTATTGAGTGGCATGTTCTGTCCCTTAGGTTCACTTGCTCAGTGTGACATTAAGCTCTTAGTGTCACCGGATCATTCCTCTACCCACAAAGTTGATGCTGCCAGCCTGAGAGAAGGTAAGGACTTACCTCTCCGTCATGGTTTTGTTTAGTGCTCCCCGCATTTTATGCATAGTTTTTATAATAATGGATCACATAATATAATAATAATAATTTTTTTATAAAATAATAATAATAATATTAGTA
>APFE031530812.1:94481-105973 GCA_000404065.3 Pinus taeda
AAATTAATATTAATAATGTATCTCTTGAGAATAATCTCCCCCCTCCCTCCCGGAATAATAAAGTTGTCAACTTATCTAGTTTCTCCTTTCCCCCTTCTATTTTTAAACTTTTAGGCAAAGGTTTAAACTTTTACCTTGCCCCTAAAAAAATCCTCGTGGATGACATTATTTGCGACGTGGTATATGGGATTAGAGATCTTCCTGATAACATTAATGACACTATTAGGTAGGATTGTGTTGTTGTCCTTAGGAAGGCTAAGCCCCCTCAAAAGAACCTCAGCAATGAGGAATTCGTCGCCCTCTAATCCTTAAACCAAAACAAATATATCGTGGTTCCAAAGGCTAAAAAAGGAGGTGTTTTTGTCATCCATAACAAGGATAACTACCACAGGAAGATGTTAGATCATCTCTACAATAGTGGCAATTATAAAAAGCTACCCAAGAACCCTCTAAAGAAAATTTCTAGGGATGTGGCTCTTTCCATTAAGTCCAGTAGCTCTATAAGTTCCCTAAGCCATAAAATCATTGAGAGCAGTCCTATTACTCCTAGGATCTATGGGTTGCTAAAGATTCATCAAGAAGGGGCTCCCCTTAGGCTTATTGTCAACACCATTGGTGGTCTGATCTACCTTCTAGCTAAGTTCCTTGCCCTTAAACTTAAGCCCTTAGTTGGCCGTATAGAGTCTTTCGTAAAAGACTCTACATCCTTCATTAAAGAGCTTAAGGACATAAAGCTTGACCCTGAGGACATTCTCGTTAGCTTTGATGTGGTCTCCCTCCACACTTGTATCCCTATAAAGAAGGCCTTGGAAGTGATCTATCACCTAACAGAACCCGATACCGCTCAGCTAGTTGAGATCTGTCTTACTTCCACTTTTTTCTATTTCAAGGGTGAGTTATTTGAACATACCTATGGTGTTGCCATGGGCTTACCCCTATCCCCTATTATTGCTAATATTTTTATGGAAGATTTCAAAGCCAAAGATTTAGCCTCAACCCATCTCCTACCCAAGCTATGGAAAAGGTATGTAGATGACACTAATGTCATTTGGTCCCATGGCCAAGAGGAGTTGGATCTCTTCTTCAATCACCTCAACTGTCAATCCTCTACCATTAAGTTCACCATGGGAAAAAAGGTCAATGGTTTCCTCCCCTTCCTTGATATTCTTATCTCTAAGAATATTGATAGTTCTCTCTCCAACACAGTGTTTCAGAATAAAATGCATACTGAGCAATATCTTCATGACAATTCCCATCATTTCCCCGCGCAAAAATTGGGTGTTCTTAACACCCTCACTACTCGTGCCATTAGGATTTATGATAATAAGAGCTTTGATCAGGATAAATCCTATCTCCTTAATGTCTTTATGGAGAACGACTATAGTAGGCACCTTGGTCAAAAGGCTTTCCTTAAAGCCTCCAAGAATTCAGTAATTAAAAAAGAACCTAAAGAGCATCTCCTAGGTGTCCATCTTCCCTATGTCTAGGGAACCACAGACAAGATTGCTTGGATTCTTAAGAAGTATAATATTCCCTCAACCTTTAGGCCCCTCAAAACCATTCGTAAATCCCTCCGATTGGTGAAGGGTCTTGTTGACCCTAAGGACATTAGGGTTGTCTACATGATTCCTTGTTCTTGTGGGACCCCTTACATCAGGGAAACAGGGCGCTCCATCCATCAAAGGATCAACGAACATGCAGCTGACCTAAGGCACGGGAGAACCAAGCCTTCAATGTTAGCAGAGCATGCGGAAAAGACCAAGCATAATGTTTATATTGGGGAGGCCAAGGTTATTGCCAAGGTTGCGTAGTTCCATCATTGAAAATTCAAGGAAGCCATTGAAATTGAAAGAAGGCCAAACAATCTCAATAGAGATGATGGCTGGAAGATTAGTAGTTGCTGGATCCCTACCCTTTCTTCCTAGTCTTGCCTTCCCTTGACCCCCTTAGTTGGCCATACAGAGTCCTTCGTAAAAGACTCTGCATCCTTCATTAAAGAGCTTAAGGACATAAAACTTGACCTTGAGGAAATTCTTGTCAGCTTTGATGTGGCCTCCCTTTACACTTGTATCCCTATAAAGAAGGCCTTGGAAGTGATCTATCACCTAATATATCCCGATACCACTCAACTAGTTGAGATCTGTCTTACTTCCAGTTTTTTCTGTTTCGAAGGTCAGTTCTTTGAATAGAACTTGTGGAGTTGTCATGGGCTCACCCCTATCCCCTATTGTTGCTAATATTTTTATGGAATATTTCGAAGCCAAAGATTTAGCCTTGGCCCGTCTCCTACCCAAGCTATGGATAAGGTATGTAGATGACACTAATGTCATCTAGTCCCATGGCCAAGAGGAGTTGGATCTATTCTTCAATCACCTCAACTATCAATCCTCTGCCATTAAATTGAACATGGAAAAAGAATTCAATGATTGCCTCCCCTTCCTTGATATTCTTATCTCTAAGAATATTGATGGTTCCCTCTCCCACTCAGTGTTTTCGAAGAAAACGCATACTGAGCAATATCTTCATGCCAATTCCCATCATTTCCCCACGCAAAAATTGGGTGTTCTTAACAACCTTGCTACTCATGCCCTTAGGATTTATGATAATAAGAGCTTCGATTAGGACAAATCCCATCTCCTTAATGTCTTTATGGAGAATGGCTATAGGCGCCTTGGTCAAAAGGCTTTCCTTAAAGCCTCCAAGAATTGAGTAATTAAAAAAGAACCTAAAGAGCATATCCTAGGTGTCCATCTTCCCTATTTCCAGGGAACCACGGACAAGATTGCTTGGATTCTTAAGAAGTATAATATTCCCCCAACCTTTAGGCCCCTCAACACCATTCGTAAATCCCTCCGATCGGGTGAAGGATCCTGTTGACCCTAATGACATGAAGGTGTCTACATGATTCCTTGTTCTTATGGGACCCCTTATATCGGGGAAACAGGGCGCTCCATCCATCAAAGGATCAACAAACATGCAGCTGATCTAAGGCACTAGAAAACCAAGTCTTCAGTGTTAGCAGAGCATGCGGAAAAGACCAAGCATCGTGTTTGTATTGAGGAGGCCAAGGTTATTGCCAAGGTTGTGCAATTCCATCATCATAAATTCAGGGAAGCCATTGAAATTGAAAGAAGGCCAAACAATCTCAATAGAGATGATGGTTGGAAGATCAGTAGTTGCTAGAGCCCTGCCCTTTCTTCCTAGTCTTGCCTTCCCCTCCTCTCTTGTTTGACCTTTTCTAGCTTTCTAGGTTTCCCTGTATTTTCCCCGTATTATCCCGTATCCTTCTCCATCCTCCTAGGTTTCTCCTTTGGTTAATGTATTTTATTAATGGTCCTATTCTTGACCATCTTGTATTTAGAATTTTTGTCTCTCATTCTAATATTTTTATTAATAATACCTTATCAATAATATCTTAATATTATCATCCCTAGATCCATTAGATGGCTTTACTTATAATTTTGATCTTATGTTTTTTACCCTCACCTTAATAAATCCAAATTTTTTTAACTAATATAAAAAATAATTACTAATTTAATTAAAAAATAATCTTTAATTCCATTGATATTAGTTAATACAAAAAAAAAACCTTACATTGACATAGATTACTATATCGGAAAATGTTTAAATAAATTAAAAACCAAATAATTTTTTTAAATAAATGATAGGAAACCCCTTACTTACCTAGATGGCTTTATCTTATCCCTATGGAACTTAAATAATTAAATTAATAAAAAGAATTAAATTAATTAATTAATTACAAAAAAAATGTATAATAATTGAACAAGAGTAAAAGATCAAATATATAATATATAAATTATTGAATTATTTATTAAGAAGATAATTAGTTACTTTGACTATAATATTATATTACTATTAACCCATAATTAACATTAGAATATTATTATATAATCTAGCCGTTTTTATATAGTCGTTAATGGTCGTACCTAACTGTTTGGAAGATCTGCACTCCCTATTTAACTTGCAGCTATGATCTGACTCCTCAACTTGTCCTCATGATGAACCACACTAGTTGGTTTGAAACGCGTCGACAAAGGTTTTCTACATGTGATTTACGCCGAAACTCTTCTTAAAAATGTTATGGATCACAGAAGCCTCAATTCAACAACTTAGTGAACTATCCGAATAGTTCAAAGGAACATGAAGGTTTGGTCAATGAGAGTTCAAATGAAGAGTCTTGCATTTTTGAAACTGACATGATGTGTATATTTTCAGGTTTGACAGGTGATGAATAACAACTAGACAATGTGCTCATGCATGTTGATGAAGAAGTGAAACTGTTTGAGGAAATAGTTGAAATAGAAGGATATGTTGAGCATGTATTTAATAATTTTGAGAATGAGGGTATTGACAGGGAAATTGTCACGATTAAGGAAGTTGAAGACAAAAAAATAGAAAATTGTGATGATAACCACAATGAATTATCTTCAGTAGAAAATCTAGACAGTGTGGAAAATGTGAAGGAATGTATGATGATGTTGACAGATACAGAACTTTAGGATTTCTGTGATTTTAAAGTGGATTATTTTTATGAAATTGTAAACCATGAAGAAGCTTTAGAAAACCAGAATTTTGTTTTTGTTGTAGGTGAAGATGAAACAACATTAATTAGTTGTACAAAAAGTGAAAGGAAACTTCACAATGATATATTTTAGGAGATTTTAATTCTTGAATTGTTGAATGACATTTTTGTGTCAAAACAGGGAATATTCTGTAATGAACATGTTAGTGCTCAAATGAAATTTATTGACAGTTTTATAAATTTTGCAGAGGAACAGTATAAGGACTTGATGGCAAAGTTATCTGTGGAGATCGAAATCCATAGTAACTTTAAATCTAATAATGTGGCAGATATTTGGTTTTATATAGGAAAGAGGAGTCATATGCAAATGATATACTTATTGGAGATGAGGGAAGGTTCAAATTATTGGAAAATTTATTAGATGAACCTGATAAGATGAAGGGAAAGATTATCTTTAACGATAATGAAAGGAGAGTTGTAGAGTAAAAGCAACAGTTTGTAAATGACATAGGTGAAGAAGAATTGGAAAGAAATTTCATAATTTCTATGCTAAGGGAGAATGTATAGCAAACAAATGTTAGTGGAGTTCAGCTAAGAACAAATTGTAAAGAGGAAATTGAGAAAATGTGGAAGATGAAGTCAGTTAAGAATAGGGATAGCAAGGAAGAGAAATTAACAAAAGAAATTTGTATCAGCAAGGAAAGTGGACAACAACAACATAAGATTTGGAATCCTAGAAGAACATAAGTGATAGTGACAGAAGAATTGAATCAGCAACATGATGAAAGTGATGACCAGTTACAAAGTAAAGTTTGGGATACGAGATGATCAACAGAAAAAACACATGACCAGGAAGTCATGAAAACTTTCAACTTTGGGAGCAGAAGCATTTAGGCCTAGTCAGTAATGTGATGGTATGATCACATGTTGTGGCTAACAAAGGGTTGTAAGACAAGATATTAATTAATTTTATTAATTTAAATGTATGGGAGTGTTTTATTTTTTTATCAAAATCTCAACAGAAAAGGGTATAAGTGGCTGATTGATCCTCCCTACGTGGAGATCAGGCAGGCAGTGATGTGAAAGCTTAAATTAGCATTTGTTTGAGAAAAGAGTGGAGTGAAGACATTCTTTAGGGAAGAATGATAGATTTATGGATTTGAACCAAATGGGTTCATGAATCCACATTTTGTATAAATTTTAATCTTTTGGAATGAGTGAAGGTTTAGATTCAGATGGAAAGATAGGATGAATGAGAGAGGAGAGAACTAGAAACAACCAAGTTTGACTATTTCTTTTGTAAATAGTTATCAATATGAATAGTGTGGATTGTGTATTTTTTTGTGTAATTCAGTATTGAGTGTGTTAGAGTAGGCAGAGTGTGTTACACAGAGGTTAGATAATGTAGAGAGAATAGATCAGAGCATGAGATGTTTTGTACATTATGTAAAGACTGTTATGAACAAAAGTAGTTTTTGTACAAAGCTTGTTTTGCGTGATCTTTTGTTATGTGTTTGGTTTCATAATCATAGGCTGAATCCTATGTAATTACAATGAATAGTTAAGAGCATGGATATTTTTTAAGAAACCAGAGTATATAGTTTAGAGACTGACTAACTTGGCGGAAGCGCTAAATCTTGGCGGAACTTGCTAAATTTGTGAAGAAACCCCAGAATAAATCAGAATCATCTGTTGGTTGGCAGATCAGACGGTGATGAGCAATTGCGGGGGTAAGAGTGTATGGATTCCTTGATCATGGCTGAAGCCCCGCACTCACTCCTAGCCATCGATTTCATATTCAACTCTTAGGTCACAGTCAACTGCGGGGGTTAAGCCGTTTTTAAACTGTGTGCTAGTTGAAGTCCCGCAAGCCGTGGATTTGATGGCCTCTTATATCCAATGGATATCAAGTCATAAAGTGATCGATATTGATTTCAAAACCAGACCCGAACATTTATAGATCAAGGATTTATATTCCTTATCGGCTCTGTAAGGGCGGTTAAACATCGTGCATGATCCTCGTCCGTTGGATCAAGTGTGTTTTGATCGAACGGTGGGGGATCACCGATTAGGTTGGTTAATCAGGTGAACCATCAATTAGATTGAAAGGGTAAGATCAACGATGGAGAATTAATCTGATAATATTTGTTGGAAAGGCAGATCTGATAAGAATTGAACTGGGATTTATTTTATTTGGGTTCTGGCTGTATGCATTCGAAGTGGGTCTGACATTTGTTGGTGGGTTCTGTGTTATTCCGTTGTTTGGTGATTGCTTAGGGTTTGTTAAAATCCACCAATTCAAAGGCTTTTGTTGTATATGTGGACCCATAACTCATAGGTCCACATGGGATTTTTAAAGGATGTCAATTTTCTGGCATCACCATCAATATCAAGTATTCAAATTTGTGCATTAATAGAATTTTTGGTCATTTATTGTGTGTAATGCACCATTAAGTAGTTTCGATCTTAAAAAAAAAAGTTATAATCAATTTGCGAATGCTACATCTTTGAAGGTAAACATTGATTTTGTCTCCTATAAACTCACTTTGAACAAGGGTCAAGTGTCTCCCCACCAAAAACATAAAGAGAAGAGCACATTGAGAATACCATGGATATTTTCTTAAAAGTTAGGGCCTCGGATTATGAATGTGGCATGGGTCTGCCTCCAAAAAAGATGAATGAAATGGAATTGGTTTAGTCGTTCTTAGTAAAAAAAAATTGGAAGTTTTTTTGGTAGGTTATTTCAGTTTAATTTCTCTAAAAGCCAGTGGGAATTCATTGAAATCACAAGGTTGATTGGTAACCCTTGCACAATCCAAGTGTCGTAAGGGTTTTTTAGGGTGCTAAATCCATATATACAATCAAAAAACTAGTTTAAATAACATAAATCAAGACTTCACCTCAAAATTTTTGGTAAGTTTCTAATACCTGAAAGTCCAACAAATCACACTAAAAACAACTTCAAGTCAATGTATGTCAAGAGAAAAAAGCTAGAGATAGATAGAAAGGACCAAAAAACTCTAGTAACTCAGAGATAAAGCAAGGCTGAGGAAGAGGAATAGTAAAAGCTTTTTGGGGCATTTGTCGAATAAATTTCTACTCAGGTTTTGGTAGAGTTTTCATTCGTTCTGGTATCATGAGAAATAAAGTCCATTATGCGCCCCATTGCACCTATCATTTAAGAATCTAGGCTGCATCTCTGTATCCATGGATCCATGATTTCAAATAATTTAAAGTGTTCCGTCAATATTGGCAACTTATTAAACGAGTTCTGATAGTTATAAATATTAGGGAATTGGGTAGATTATGCCCACTACTACACCATTGATTGATTGATGTCTTGCAAAAACACATAAATATTAAAGTGGTTGGTGTTAGCATTTTCTGATACGTATTTTTGTGGAACCTTCTTTGTCCCCTCCATCCATCAATGTATAACCATGATGTTCAATCACCGAAAATGAATGTATCATTCCCTAAGATATCTCTCGTATACAAAAGGTTGCCCAGAAGTATGACTAGTTGTTATTCATATTCGCACTTTCTGTACTTTCTATAATCCGTTACATTGCTCTATTCAGAAATGAATTTGGTTTTGGTTTAAATTAGCATAGATTTAATATGAGTGAAGATGAGATGAGAGGGATCTAATTTTTTAAGTGTAATTTTTTTATGAACCAATATTATTTAAATATTTTTATATAGTTAATTATTTTTTTTTTTTTAAATTTTTAAATTTGTTTATTTGAGTGGACATGAGCAAAATTTCAATTTTAATGATGGAAAGACAAAGCTATACATCGCATTGAGCTATAAACTAAACCTCTAGACTTAATAAAAAGTTATCACACTCTAATTACATTCATTTAATTAGATTATCTTATAGCATAGGGAGAAATTCAACAAGGCTATTCAAAATTAAAATGCTTCACTAGATCGGAACCTAAAAACATGCAATTTTTAATAAATTTCAAGAAATTTCATTAATCAAAATTCATCTTACATTTTCATTTTAATTTATTTTTCCTCGTTATTTTTATAAAAGGCTTATCCTTAATATATATATAAATATTAATTATTTCGAATAAAAACTTATCCCATTAATTAATTGTTTTTTCCATCTAATTGATTTTCTTCTAAAATTTTATCTTATAAACTTTTCGATTACATATAAACCTTTTAATTTCTTTATGTTTTTATAAAAAAATCCAAATAATGCTCTTCTCCAAGGATGGTATTGGTACCATTTATAAAAATGAGCTATAATATTTCATCTTATACATCCAAATTTAATTTACAATCTTAAATCTCTACAATTGATATTGTAGAATATTTAATGAATTAAATGGTTTGAACACATTTAATTCTTGTGCTTATTCAACTTCTACTTCAAACTAATTCTAGAGTTATTAGAATCATAAATATCTTTGAATGCAAAAGTTTATTAAATGCATAAGTTTACTTGAATTGTATGTAAATATCAATGTAATCCACCATTTCTGGTGAAGAAAATTATAATGGTTCAATATCAAAACTTAAATTATACAAATTATTGATTTTTTTACGTTATTCCTTTAATATATCGTGATAAAATGGTGGAAGTTTTATATTTATATTTCATTGCCCATTACAAAATTACAACGAATGGAATGTGCACATTTTAGAGAAAAGAACATTGAATTATATTATGAAAAAGTTCAAATACAACATATTATAAAAAAGGACCTCATTCTCAAGTTGAGAAGGTATTTGTTGTTTCTAAAGTTTAGAGGGCATTTGTTTAGGGGTGTGGAATCTTCTCCATAACCAATATTGCATCTACATTAGTCTCCATAAATAATTTAGTTAAAGAAAAAATTAACAGTAATTAAGTAAAAAAAATTAATAATAATTCAGTATGATATATAATTATTTAATTTGTTTTTGAAATTTACAACTTCACCAAAATATTTTGTTTTTGGTATATAATTTTTTATTGGTTATATTTAATAAAAGTTTGGAAAATTTTATTTTATTTTCTTATTTTAAATATTTTTTAGAATTTTAAATTTATATAGAAATTAAAATAAACAAGGGTAATGTAGTATAGTCCATGCCTCTACCACTAATTAATTGATTTACGGTTGTGTGGAGTGCGGAGGAAACTCCTCACAATGAAATCTATCTGCACTAAATTCTCTGTACAAAACTCTCTATATAAAACTCTCCCCACAATGAAATCTCTTCGCATAAAAATCTGCACATTGAAAGCTCTCTACACAATGTTGCCCACCTCTTTTGCTGTTAGTGTCTCTTCACACAATTCCTATGCATTATTATTATATGTTATTGTAATATTTTAATACTGAATAATTAATATCTTTGAATTTTCAATACTCCTAATTAATTGATTAAAGGTTGTGCGAAGTGTGGAAAAACTATTCACAATGAAAACTCTCCCCACAAAACTCTCTACATAATGAATACAACTCTCTTCGCACAAACCTCTCCACCTGTCTTGTTGTCAGTGTGTCTCTGCATTATGTGTACTAATTTTTGCACAATGAAATCTATCCACACAAAACTCTCTGCAGAGTGAATGCTCTCTGTACAATGATATATCTCTGCACAAAAATCTCCACACAATGAAATCTCTCTCCACAATACAAGTTTTCCACACAAAACGCCACCTATCTTGTTGTCAGAGTCCCTCTCCACAGTTCTTGTGCATTATTATTATTATTGTTATTATATGATATTGGTGATATTTTAATACTAAATCATCCATATCCCCATTTTATAAATACCATTAATTAATTGATTAAAGGAAGTATGGAGTGCGGGAAAAAATATGCACAATGAAAGTTCTCTGCAGAATGAAATCTCTCCACACAAAACTCTCTACATCATGAATACAAAGATCTCTGCACAAAGTTCTCCACTTGTCTTAATGTCAGTGTGTCTTCATATTCTCAGTACCCACAATTCTCCCACATCATTATTATTACATAAAATTGATAATATTTTAATACTAAATAATATGTATCTTCGTATTGAGAATTTTGTTGCCCCAATTTTCTTTAGGCCACAAAAACATTTAACAAATAGATAATCAAAGTGATTAAGAAACAACAAAAGCTCTCCACACAAAAATATATGCAAAATGAAAGATCCTTGCACACGCATTTTTTAATAACAAATACAAGTGTTCTGCACTTTCGCATGCATTATCTCTCTACATAGTTCTTCCACATCATTATTATTATATATTATTGATAATATTTTAATATTAAATAATCCATATCTATGCATTCTAAATATTGTTAATTAATTGATTAAAAAATATTGCTAATTAATTGATCAAAAGTTGTGGAGAGTGCAAAGAGAACTCTATACAATGAAAGATCTCTGCACAATGAAATCACTCCACACATAACTCTATGCGTAATGAATTGTCCAACATTAGATGAAATTTGTTAATAAAAAATACAAGTGGATAGCATTGTTTCGCACTTCCACATGGAATCTTTGTTCGCACAATTCTTCCGTCTTGTATCTTCGTATTCCAAATTATTTTTTCATAATGTTCCATACTTCTGCATGCATTCTCCATTTGCACAATTTCCCTACACTCTTTCCATACTAGTTTTTAAATGATTATGAGACTCTTGACATTATCAAATGCATTAAATACAATGTGTTATTTTTGTAAGCTTGGTAAGACTACATCTTCATCATGTCCAACTTTTTCACCCCGATCGCAGGGATAGAACAAGATTTGAACCGAATACTTCCACTTTGGTGAGACTTCATTTCCATGACCATTGCCAACTGAGCTACCCCAAGCGAACCATTAAATACAATGTGTTATTAAGATTATTTGTTTTATTAATTGGAGAATTAGTGCACATGCAAGGATTGCTAGTAAACATTAGTGTTTATAACATATTTGTTGGAAATAATACTGAGA
>APFE031530812.1:105993-126283 GCA_000404065.3 Pinus taeda
GAGTTGCCATCAAGGACAACACCTGTATCATAATGCCAACAATCTCCCCCTTTGGACTTGATGGCAACCACCACACCAAGTCACTCTCTCCCTTTGACATCAAGGGCAAAGGGCGGACCAAGATATTCTCTTCCTTGGTATACCTTCTTCTGTCCATACTCCCCATGAGTACATGCTGAAGTTTCTAATTGAGCTCCCCTTTGTATATGCCAAGTTGTATCAATCCATCCATGCTCCCCCTGAGCAAATGCAAGTTCTAAGACCAGAAATTCATTCAAGACCATGACAATCATTCATCATATATGATCTGTGCCATAAGCATCAACATCCAAACCTGCAATACCATTCCTTTGATCGAACAACAAGATGTATCATTTAGCTTCATAAACTTTATCAACAACTTCTAACCATAATGCCAACAATGCATTATTTGAAGTATATGCTCCCCCTGAGCCTGTGCCAACCATTTCATATCATGACCAAACCATTTCCTGGGTCTGTTCTGCTGCCCTTTCTTCTGATCTCCATATACGCGACTCTGCAGCCTGTAACTCGCGTATATACGTGACTTATCTTCATTATATCAGCGTATACAACATGGAACACTGAATTTCTTCACTTTCAGTTTCCCCTGTGTCTGTTATTTCAACTAACTAAGTTATGCCAGACCTTTCTATCTCTAATTCTATCTGTGATGATGTATGGTCCTCTTGTTTTGAATTTTGAAATTTGCTCCTGCATTCCCTTACTTTATGTCCAAGTTTGTTGCATGTATAACATCTTACATATTTCATGTTCATTCTATTGCAGTCAATTGCTTTGTGTCCATATGCATTGTAGGCAAAGCAATATCCTCTGAAATACCTGGGATGTGATGATCTTTTGTGATGGTCTTGAACCATTCTACTTCTACATCTGGCTGCAACATGTCCAAGATTATGACATACATAGCATTCAACATTATTCGGTGGAGGAGTAAAAGATTTCCTTTGAAGAATTTCTTTCCTTGGCTGTTGATGGGGTTTTCTTCTCATCTCTTCGTTGTGCATTTCAAATTTCTCATTAGAGTTTCTTGCCTCACCTTGTAAGCTAGATTCACCTTCAACATATTCATAAAAGCCTAGACCAGTTTTGATACTAGGAGATCTTTGACTACCAAGAATGTCATCCAAAATCTTAGTACTATTTTGAAATCACAACAATTTATCCTTTTATTCTAATTTACCTTTTAAGATATTTACCTCAACCTGATGTTGTTCTTCCTTTTCCAGATACTGTTTCCCTAGGTCTTCTTCAGCTTTTTTTCCTTCTTCCACTTGTTGCTTTAATTTGATCACTTCATGTTCTTGTTCTTCAAGAGCTTCTCTGTTTTGCTCCTTTGATTTTTCAAGATCTTCTTTTAAAGAGATGATCTTTGATTCAAGTCTCTGAATTGTTATGCTCTGATCTTTTACTATATCCTGCAATTTCTCCCTTACCTTGGTTACTGTCTCCAATTGTTCGTTTAATTTGGTAACTTCTTCAGTTTTCGAATTCTTCTTTCATATGCCATGAGACTTCTAATGTCTTCACTACCATTGAATGAGTCATTACTTTTAACATGGGTATAATAGCTTCTATCACCTTCTTCAAACATCTTTCCTTTGTTATGAGGGCATCTAGCAGCATAGTGACCGACTCTACCACATGAAAAGCATTTGAAAGGTAGCTTACCTTCAAATTGTCCAGTTCCACGTTCAAGATTCTTGACAAAATTTACCTCATCTTCTTCCTCTGACATGTATCCTGATGCTTTGAATGTGGCTTCTAATGGTCCCTCTTTTCACATCTCAAAAGCAGTTAAGATTCCGTGAAGCTGTGACATGGTGATTTTCTACAGATTCTCCTTTTCTTCTATGGTAGACACTTTGGAATCAAATTTAGCAGACAGGGATCTCAAAACCTTTTCAAATAAGACAACTTCCTTAAATTCTTCACCCAAATTCCACATACAATTTACAATCTCATCCATACGCAGGAAGTAATTAGTATGCTTTCATTACTATGCATCTTAAGATTTTCATACCGGATTCTCAGAGTTTGAAGCTTTTCTCTTTTTACCTGTTCATCTCCTTCGTAGCTTAGAATGATTTTGTCCCATATTTCCTTAGCTGATTCGAAATGCATGACCTTCATAAATTATGATTGTGTCAAACTTCCCAATAAGACAGTAACAGCTTTGGCATTGAGCTCATATTGCTTTCCATCTGTTGCATCTATAGAAATTGTTGATGGGAATTTGCATCCACCTTCTATGATTCCCCAAACTTCTGCTCCAAGCGATTGTAGATATGCTGTGGTTCTTATCTTCCAGTGGGTAAAGTTGTTCCCGTCAAAGATTGGTGGCCTGATGTGTGCCTCTCTTTTTGGATTAGCCATTCTGATGGATCTTTTCCTTCAAGCGATCAAGCTTCTTCAAAAGAACCTGCTCTGATACAAATTGTTGGAAATAATACTGAGAGGGGGGGGGGGTGGATGAATCAGTATTATCAAATCAGATACTTTTCATTTTTCATACTCAGATTCATATACGTGGCTTCAGTTCAGTATATCCGCGTATATACACGACTGTGTTAAATGCAACTAGCGTACATGCAGTAATCTTATGATTCAGTTAGCTTATCTTCAGTAAATGCATCAAAACATTATTAACCATATTAATAGTAATTAGGTGTAGTAAAACAATACATATCATCACACATAAGAAGCACACATGAACACCATGATATAAGGTGGAAACCCAATGTGGGTGAAAACCACCTGTTGCAATTCATCTCTTTCTTCCTTTAATAAAAAAATTCTTTTACAATGTACTGGTGCAGTCCTTTACCAGCACACAGGCTTCAACCTGCAGAGGGCTACAACCCTCTCTCATTTTCCAACTACTTCTGGAAGGGAGCTACAATGCCCTTAGCTCCTGTACTAGCTGATATACTAGTACATAGGTGCTGACCTATAGAAGGCTACAACCTTATTTTCTTCAGGGACCACATTTCATTCATTTTCAGACTGGATCCATAAGTACAAACAATCACTGCTACAATACAATCATCAACTTATACTTACATCATAAATCTCTAAATCGCCCAATACTGAATCACTGAAACCCTGTCATCAAAAACACGGAACTCAAACCAGAGCCCAGAACTCTGTAACAACCAGTAGAATCAACAGCAACCTGAAACACCAAATCTCATAATGCATACGCTACTTGACTATATCAAGACCGCGTGTATACGCGCTTTCACCAGATACAACCCTTGTACAGATCTAAAGATAATTACTTATACCTTCGTTGTCATATCCAACCCAACCCAAGCATCACAAACCGATAACCAGCAATACTAGATCTTCCCACTTCGTGAAACATCCATTCCTTGCTCACCCCTTTTGCCTAATGATCTTCTCCTTATATAGGTTATGCTTCTTTCAATACCATGGTCCAAAACCATGTAGAAACAATACCATGGACCTAATACTTGGGATGGTCCACAACCATAGGTTCAAATACCAAGGACTAAATACCACGGACCAAAACATAAGTTTTCTCACATGTACACGCTTTTCCTTGCATGAAAGTGCGTGTATACGCATACACATCTTCGGAACATCCAACCCGCATGTATACGCTGCTTTGTCACAATGAACCTGCGTATATCTCTTTCTTGACCTGCTGTACTAAGATCTATCCTCTGATTATGTTGCCATCACCTGTATCAAACCTCTGAGTGAGTTGCCATCAAGGACAACACCTGTATCATAATGACAACAATATTTTATTACATAATCATTCTAATGATAACATGTAATTTACAAACTCTTGAAAGCATTTAATACTAGAGCATGTGAGAAAGGACAGGTGTATAGTGAAACCATATATGCAAAAAAATGTTTTGAAAAGGAAACATTTGTGAAGATGTATAGATTTGGAGTGACAGATACTGATTACATTATAGATGAATTCACACTTAGAATTCAAGAATTAATTAATGCTTAGCATTTCTATTAATATCTATTCAACAAATCAATATGCAATCACGTTATCGCTCAGATGCTTAATAGAATTAACTCTGATGCATTATGTAATGATTATTGGCTACAAACATATGAATAAAATCGTATCTATAATTATTATAAGAAAATAATTTTGACATTTATTCAGTGAATTCAAGTATATGTGTAGGTTTCCACAGCTAGTATTCCTCATAGCAAATTGAAACGATGCGCAGGTCTCCTTTGTATAGTTTTATTTGCATATTTCTTTTGCGCAAATAAAGCTTATTCCACATCCTCACAATCTACACATGTATAATAATTATTGGTCATAAGCACATAAAAAATAACATATTTATCGATATTATAAATTAGCCTTTTCATCATTTATTCAATAAATTGACATGTAATCATATATTATAAAATAGCATTTTTTCATTTATTCAGTAAATTGATACATAATCAGGACATCATAAACCCTAAAGATATAATTATTTGATTAACATATATATTTTCATATATTAATAGCATGTATTATTGAGATCATAAGCATTTGCAATAGATTAATGGTAAAATCATTATATGTTTAGAGTCTATGTGAATTCAAGTCCAAAGTAAGAAGAAATTGTAATAAAGTGTTCACTGTTATTTGTCCAAATTGCATGAATGATGGAATTTGTTCTTATTGCATGTATTCTAGTTATTGTTTACTAATTTTTTTTATTAACGATAGAACATTAACAGTGCAATGCTTTAATGCGAGGGATATACATTTCATTATTAGGCTTAATTAAATTTTTAATCTTCAGTAATCCGCGCTCCAGAAAGTTGGTATGTGCATATGAGTAATGTATATGAAAATGTAGAAAAGAATTGCTCCACATATTTCTTTTTGCACATTCCTCTATCTTGCCGAAATGGAAACTGGTTGCAGAGCAATGTTTATGCATTCAATTTCTAAATAAATGTCGAAAATGCTATTTTATAATATCAATCAATTTCTTAAAAAGAAATAATCTATATACAATGTCGATTTAACAAAAAATTCTTACATAAACCAAAAGGGGGAATAGACAAATCTACAAACTAAGTTACACAAATACCTTGAAATTAGGGAAATATTTTTTGGTTTGCGAAAATATTGGAAAAATGAGATTTAACATTGAAAGCAAAGAAATGGCTAAATCAAAGACAATTTACATTGACGTATGGTATAGCCAACAAATTAAATAAAGCGATGTAAATAAATGTCATGTATGGAAATTAATTCTTGTATTCTAGAATTCGAAGGCGAACTAAGATGAAATGTTTATGTGCTTTGGTTTCAATATTTTTTCTTATTCTTACCAGTTTATTTTGTGGCCTAGTCCTAGTTCAATGTAATGCGAGTCTAAGAGGGTTGTTGATGTTATTAGTTGGCATACTATTCTTTTTATTGTAAAATATTGCATTAGTTTGCATCGTTCATAACATTATTCTATTTGATTATGTTCTAATGTTTGGTAAAATACATGCCACACGAAAGAGACAGAGTGAGGCATGGACTTGGTGAATGAGAAGAGTCATTTCAACGTCACCTACAAAGAATTGGTCAAGGGGAGGCTATGGATCATATCCCTATCAACAGATCTTATTTCAACAATTTTGGATTCGATCAATGCAACATTAGTAATGAGCTTTCATATCTCAAAATTCTTGTGGAACAGATCCTAAGAAACCAACATGACGATTGCAATGATATTATCTCAGTCATGAATAACCTTCGATGCAACTAGTGGTAGACGTAGGACAAATTAACAAATTTTCAAAGGGGCAAGGAGTGTTTATATGAAAAACTAAATCGCTTTAAAGAAAGATTAACTCATATGGAGAAACGTATAGGCTGTGAATTTTAGCTTTCATTGTCAGCAAGCTCAGAAACAAAGAATCATGTTCCATAACTACCCCACATAGTTAGAAGCTATTAAGTATGTAATGATATTGAAAGTTTTCTAGATCTATGTTATTTTCCTTTTTTGGCAATGAATTAATTTTTTGTTAAGTTTTTATCAATATTGTAATGCTTCTTTTTTTTGACCTAAAGTGATACTTAGTTTCATTTACAAATTCTTACAACATTGTCAATTATTCAAGCTTTTTCTTTTCCACCTTTTTGGCTATAACTTTATTTAAAATTCAAGGAAATGATCATTTATCTGCATGTGCTTGATTTCATTTCTAGTCTCTAATATTTTATGCTTCATGTTTTATTGATCTTTAGAAATTGCTTCGACGCATTATCATATTGCAAAACAGTGTGATCAAATGTTTAAAATGAAAAAAATTCTAAAATGAAAGCTTATTAGTGATCAATAATAATTTTAATCATAATAATTCCAAAGTAATCAGTAACAAAATATATATCGAAAAAATTAACCTAGCTTTATGCGCATTGCAGAGAAAAAAACATGATTTGATATAATTCATGCTACTTAAAAAACTTCCTCGCACTTAATTTCTCTGCTCACCCTTTTTGTCACACTTCCTGCACATGCGTTTTGCTTTCTATGCAAATTAATTACAAAGAGTAATTTTGCATTAACTATTGCAAAATGAAATATTGATTTTTTTCAGAACACTTTGAAAGGTAAACCACATAATTTAATGTATTATGAGATCATGGTTTCAACTTTAGCGAAATAATTTATTATATCATATGTCTGTGGTTTTTTTAGAAATTGATAAAATTTATTATTAAGTAAATTTGATTTGGTCATAAAGTTAAAATTAAATTTGGTTTAATCATAATCAATGTTTCATTGTGAGAAGCGACTCGGTTTGAGCGAAAAATCATCATATTTTTATAGATAGAGTAATTACACAATTACAAAAGAAAATTGTGAAGATAAAGTAATTGTCTATCCATACTATGGTCCATTTATCTATTTGCCCGCGCAACACTTCTTCTTCATACAAATTGAAAACAAATTTCATTTTATATTGGATAATATGAGTTCAATTGAAAAATATGAAATCATTAATGTAGAATTGGCTAATTGAAAAACAAGTTTATAGAGTAAATGTACTGAATACGTTGGTTCACTAAATAAATGGCAAAAAGACTTGTATTTATTAGAAAGACTGATTTAATTAATCAAAATAGATTGTGATCTAGGATATTAATCAAATAGTATCATGATATTGATTTCTAAAGTGTGTTAATCAAAACAATCATGAAATCTAATCTTATCAATTGGACTATCTCGAATTGGAATTTAAGTAAAATGGATATTATTTAAAGTAATCGATTTCTTAACATCCTTTTTTGGTTAAATATCAAGAAAATTAGTATTAACTAAATTGATGACAATCACTCGCTAATGAATACCATTAAATTGATATTAATTAGATGTACTTTCATAACTTTGACGTCAATTCATGATTTAAATGACTTATCAACTTTCACACATTATATTTAGGGGTTTTGGCTTTGAATTCTTTTACAATAGCTTTTGGAAAGAAATTTTCCAATGTTCATCTTGTTGTAAACCCATTAGTGTTGAAGTCAAAACTAAAATTTACATCCAATTGACCAGATTTGTTTATTATGAAACTAATAAGTGTTTTCGGGATTTGCTTTATCATTTGTCTACTGTTTTTTGAATTTGTTAGTAAGAGAGAAACAATGGCCCAAAGAAACATTGGCATAAGCACATAGGAATAGGTATATGCAAAGAGCCAAGATATCTTAATGCTCAGCCAAGATATATTAATGTTTAGTCAAGATAGTTTAATGCTATTGGATAGTATATTTGAACTTCAATGAAAGGTAAGGCAACTAGAAGATGAACTAGATGCCATAAGAACATTGTCAGAAGAGCTCTCACAAAACATGAACACAACAATCAGACCTCCATCCTTGCAGCATAATTCATAGAAGCATTAATCTCTAGGAACAATGGTTGATTAATAAAGAAATATTTACCATTTTTTTCCATTTTATCAATCAATTTTGAAATTTGGTATATACTAAAGGCTATATATTGTAATATTCTCAGTACAATAAAAAAATATATCGAAATATTGTGGAATTTGCACACATGTATAAGTGCAAAATATTTTCTAATTTATATCACAATCTTTCTGATTCAATGTTCAAACTTGTTTTAGCTCTGTATGATAATGATTTATTTAAATATTTGTTTAAATTTTACATGAGAGATATTTTTTAATAGAAATATTTGCAAATTTGATAAAACAATAAAACCGTGTAAGAAATCACATTATAAAGAAGCACACATGACATATGACAATCAAAAACATAGTAAATAATGTTAGCAAATTGCACAGTAAAAATATCAATGGTTGATAGCAGTTGCGGGCTTGGGGGGAGGTTAGGGAAGCATTGTGTGGAGTGTGGATGAGAAAGTGGTTGGGTGGTGTTGGTGCACTAAGATGATTTTATAAATCAATCTTAATCCTACATTAATATGTCAACATGGGGTTCATATTTATATTTCAAGGTTGTAATCATTATCTGTGAAATAACAATCAAAGATGGAATGTAGGTAATTAATCCTAAATCCTAACTAATATTTGCATAAATAATCAATTGATTAACAATTCATTAACTCTTAAAAATGCAGAACAAAAATTATTCTATGATTCGAAATTGGAAAGATAAATCAATTGCCAACTACTTTCAAACGAATATCTTAATCCACTATTATAATGCCAATAGGAAATCAACCCGAATATTCAAATCCACATGTATTAAAGGAAACTGCTAAAATCATGCTAATCACAAGGAACAACCCAAGATAGAAGTAATCATAGAAAGCATATACTAAGAGGAAACAACAATCATATACAAAACATATTTTCTATAAATTATAAAACAATATTAACCGAGCTATAAGAATTAATCTAACTGAACTTGTATAAGGAACAACAATATAGATCATAGTAGTAAAGCGTAAAAATCATAATACAAATCAGCAGTAGGTCTTCCAGCGACTGGGCCCAAAGCCTCTAAAAGAAATTGTTATAGAAACTCAATACGTAGATTTCATGTGAAACCTCAAGTCTTTCATCAATTGTCAAAAAGGAATTACAAAATCACTTCAACCCTTAGGGTTCAATTTGCATTCACAGTCTTGCTGGAATTTTATAATGATTACAAAAGTTACTTTTCTTTTCAATTTACTAGTGTTATATATATTCTATGAAATTCTAGCAAAATCAGAGCTTATCCTAAGGATCAAAAGGTCCTAAGGATTGCTCGGCTAAACAATCAGATTTCCACATCAATCCTATATTTTTCCACCTGCGTTTAATGTAGTACACATAACTGTAACAACAACATGTTCCTTTCTTGGAATTTTTGTCTTATCCAAAAGGATTATCAGTTGTCCAATCCAGTCATCCTGCACACAAACAAGTGAAAACTTAGGACTTTAATACTAAAAGCATGTAACTTGTTCAACACTACTTTTTATTCATTTTTGATGGTCTTACTTCGAGAATGTTCTCAAGACGAGAGTAAATTCATGAAAACCATATGACTAATAAAGTAAATGAGGAGGAAAAACATTCCTTTTTCATGACCCAACATACTCCCCAACTTACCTTTTTGCATGTCCTCATGCAACAAGATAATTAAGATGCAACTGAGTCAGAGAATAGGCAGGATATGTTTCTTCCTTGTAGACTTGAAAACCATTTTTGTTCTTAAGTACTGTAAAGGCTCGACCCTCCTGATATTTTGATAGCTCATAACTACAACAATACCCATCAGGAGGATACCAAATAATAGGGATTCTGTAATGACATCCAATCCAAGTAGGACCCTCGCTTAGGACAATGTTACCATAACAGGCGAGTCTAGTTGTAATTGCCTTAAAGTTTCTGTAACCAAAGGGTTCTTGGTTTCTGACACTATTGGGAGAGGCAGTCCACCTTTTCTTTGTAGCCAGGAGAGTTTCTTCTCTAATGTCTTCAAAATATTCCAAACTTGACTTGATAATGTCTGTGTGGATGGGGCCCAAGGTAGACACAACCCCTTCCTTTTCCATAAACCTTTTATGTTGTACCTAAATTTGCAGGGGCCTTGTAGGTTGACCTCTTACCCAAAGATCGGTCCACTTTCTCTTCTATGGAAAATATAATGGGCCTTAGCCCATTTGAGCTACTTTTTGGTGAAGGAGAGGAAATCCTAGAATTGGACATCCCCAAAGAACGAGCTAGGATTGGAATCCCTGTCATCTTCCAAGAAAATGTTGTGCAAAGATAATTCACATAGAAAACATTTTAAATCCTCGGTCTGTCTTTGACAGCATTTAATAAAATCAAGAGTAGAACTAAAATCAAAAGGCTAGCTAGCTCTAATAGCCTTAACTTTTAACCACAAATATCATTCAAGCAAGAAAAGTGCATAGTTTCTAGCAGGTGACCTACACGCTAGTGCATTTGAATAAATAAAACAAATAATTTTGATTTTCTCCAAATATTTATGATACTGTCCTTGTACTTCCTCCACTTTTTTTCATTTTTCTCTGAGGCTGGCATAGGTCTCATCCTCTATTGTAGACAAGTCATTAAAGTTTTTCAGTAACTCCTGGTATTTCTTTAAAGGCACAACTTCTTTTTGATGTTGTTGTAACTCTGCTAGTTTTGTCTTTACTTTTTTATTAATAGCCTCTACTACCAAAGGGGTATAAAGAGGTATGTTCTCAGTCTAATTAGTCTTGTTTCCTGTTGATACCAACTCTGTTTGAATGGATATTTCCACTTTTGACACAGGAACACAAAGGTCTGCTTGAAGATCTGTCTAAACAATTGTTTCCACTATTGACACTAGAACACATAGGTTTGTTTAAAGATCTATCTAAGTAGATGTCTCTATTACTTCCACAAAAGAACATAAATCTATTTGAGTTTCTATCAAAATAGTACAAAAATCCTCTATTTGAGTCCCTGTTGAACAAGTGCTAATGTTTTCCATTTGCATTCCAATGGAATTAAGGTATTTCCCACTCTGGGTTCCTATTGATTTCGACCCTACTTCCTCCTTATAAGCTTTCTTAGAGTCTTTTATCCATTTCCTAAGCTGCTTGATTTTTCTTTCCAAATTCTCATTTTCATTATTCATCAGTTCCAACTTGTGATCATCTCTCTTCTTTGTCCTTACTATGGTTTTCTTCACTGGGGTAGAAGGACCAGTGATAAAATTTTAAAAAATAGGAGCAGTTTCAAAATTGTTAGGGCCACGTTTGAGTAAAACTATGTCTCCTAAATTGGCTTTTGACTCGTCATCATTATCAAGCCATGGTTTAAGTAAGGTTGTATCTCCAAAATTAGCTTCAGGCCCCTCAACATTATCAGGGTTTTGTTCAAATGAGGCTATATCCCTTGAATTAGCTTCCAGCTCCTCAATGTTATCAAGGTTTTGTTCAAGTGAGGATATGTCCCTTGAATTAGCTTCAAGATCTTCAAGATTATCAGGGTTTTGTTAAGGTGAGGCTATATCCCTTGAATTAGCTTCAGGCTCCTAAGTTTTAGTTGCAGAAAAATTATGTCCTTCCAATTCCTGTGTATCTCTATCATTTTGGGAAGAGGGTAATGTTTTTGTGTGGTGAGAACTATGAGGAGAAGTAGAAGGGATAGGAGTAGGGACTTGTTCTTGTGAATTCTCCAATTGGCCAATCTCCTCACAAAGGGTTCCCAAATTTTCCAAGACCTGAGCTATTTCTTCTTCATAATCTTGAGGAAAATCAACTCATTTCTTATCAAGGGATTCATGGGGTGATCTCACCTTATCTATGGATACATTAATGCTTCTCCATTGGATTATTCACTTAGACCGTCTTTGTTTAATAGGAACAGATGTCAAGACAGGGGCTTTCCTTTTTCATCCCATTTTTGGGGCTTGTACTTCCATAGTATTATGTTCTTCCTCAGGCTGGGAATTTTTAGGGATTCCTTCGAGGGATGGTACATTAGTTCTTATAAAATTGTCCTAGGTTAGCTTCAATTGATTTAATTCCCTGATGACTATCAATTTGATCAAACCATGATGACTGATTGTAGCCTATGGGTTTCTAGATTTCCTCACTCTACTAGCAATTTCATGTAATAACGCGTTCAGGAAAAATGGAAAAAATATTACGATATTTTGTTTTAATGCTGCTAAAAACTTAAGGTGTCGGGACCTTACCATGTCATGGCAACCATTGCATGTGATGTATTTCTAGATGACTTTTGCCATTTCGCGCCATGACTCGCTCAAAGATGTAGGATAAATACGTTTTCCTTTCCAAAGTAACTCCTTTCCAGGTTCCTTGAATAATTCTACAACTTCATGGAGTGTCATGTGCTTTTATACCCATTTTATGCCTTCTGTAGGGAGGCTTGTGGACTCTGCCAAAATGGCTTCAATTACTGCTATGGTCCTTCCTTTAATAGTTGTGCTCTCGTTTTGTAGATTCTGCAAGAATTCCAGAGTGATATCATCATTAAACCCTTGCAGTTGAGCAAGATATTGTGCCCATCCTACATGTTCTAAGATATCTCAAGCTTGCGTGGTGATTTGTAATAGTGTAGGTTCATTGCGAACAAAGGTGCCACCTATCCTTGCTATTTCCTTAGAACAATCTGCAAACTTGCATGCACTATTGGATACCACAATTCTCGTAATGAAACAACATATTTTAAGCTACATGAAGGAGTGAAAACTAAATATAGACTCTCAGTAATAATATCCTATCATATTGACAGGTATGGCAGCTATTCTTTAAGCATGTGCCTTCACATCATCATAATGTATGGCTGTCCCACTTTAGTGAGAAAAAGGGCGACCATGACCTTTGAAGCATGTGGAAGGGAAAAAATGGATGCATCATCATTAATACAACAAAAGGTGGTTAGAGTAGTCATATAGAAATAATTAAATGAAATGAATGCACAACCATACGATTGGTCAAAGAGGATCATGAGAAATAAAGCATACAAACTATACATCATGAAAAGAGGTTTTCCTTTTGGAGTATGTGTGATGAACACTGACGAAGGGTTGTTTTAAATTTATTATTGCTGATGTCAGATGATCGGATAATGTAGACGTGGTTCATGTAATATAAATATGCTTCCCATACCAGTCATTAAGGATATAATCACTAATCAAAGGTGTTTCCTCTTTATTCAATAAAGAAGAACTAAGGACATAGTAAGAGTTTGGCAACTTCAAAGTATACTTCAATGCCATAGGCAGAGCCACTTCTACCAACATGCATCCATAGCCTCAACAGGGTTGCCTTTTCACCCACAAATGAGCTAGTATCCCTAACTTAAAAAAATTATTTCCTTCAAAAAGGAAATTGTTATGGTGTGATGACCAGAGAGTAAAAATGCCACTCATCGGATCATAACAAAGTGAACAGACCAGCTCGTTGTGGAGTACTAAAGAAGGTATGTTTTTGGTAATTATTTCAGCATCATTAGAACTTACAAACCTTTTTGCATCATGAACTCATAAAACGATAAGGAATTGTAATAAAACATGTGAGATTAATGTGCAAGACGAAAACACTGACAATTGTCATTTCCTAATGCAGAAAGAAGGAAAAATGAGAAGTTGTCGTTCCAAAGGAAAGGACAAGGACGGGTTAACCGTTTTCCCTTTGATGGGAGACCGTATGAAAACAAGGCAAAGAAAATCAAAGCGAATCAGCCCTGGAAAGGAAGTGGAGATATCGGCTTTGCGCAGGAAAGAAAAGAAATGACTGGGGACTAACGCTTCGGCGAATCCCTCAGGATCCTTGATCCTGAGGGATCGCTACTTTAACTATTTCTGCACTTAGACATCTCTGCCTTCACCATTATAAAAGGGGTAGCACTGTTAGCTCGAGAAGGAGTTGTTGCTATATTTTATATAATTTCCTTTAAGATCAAAACTTTGATCATCGAGTCTCGTTAAGAACTGATCTATTGTAATTCCACTCTATGCATTAATACAAACTAGGTTACTATTTCATCTTTGAGTCTGGAATAACTTCAAGCGGTGTACCCCTGGAGGCTAAGGGCCCGGCCCTGGAGGATACTTGCTCCTGTACTATTACGTTTGGTTTATGCGTGGTTTGCTTGTCGGCGTTATTTGGTAATTTGATGTGTTTTTAAAGTTTATGTCACATGCTCTGTTATGTTTAATTTATTAAGGTTTCTAAAGACAAAACTATTGTATTGACTCTGCATCGTATCAATGTTCTTTTAGGTGTTGATATAATACTGCTAGTCTTTACATAATATTGTTTCTATTTAATTACAGAGCCTTTGTGCTATGCACTTATTCATTAACATTACAAAATTCATCTTGGAAGTTATGTTCTTTGCGATTGTTGGATCTATAAACAATGTTGTTCTATTTTGAAATGCAGTCGTACTCTTTCTAACTGAGATTGATAACTGGATCAGATTACTATTAAAGTGTGCCATGTGTGTATATGGTTTTCAAGTGCTATTCTATAATTCATCATTAATCAGTGCTGTTCCATTTTGGTGTGTTATTCAATCCGCCCTTAAGAGTGAAGGATTTCCATTTGATTCCTGTAGATTACGATTAGTGCATTTGATCTTATAGACTAAGGCGTTACTTCTTGTTAGACTTAGTTACCGTTACAATTTCGTAATTGTTGTTCCATTTTAGGTTTTTTGTTCTATTTCTTAATTGTTGTTCCATTTCTTATCTGTCGTTTCAATTCTTATCATTTGTTATTTGGTGTGAAGAATGATCTCAGGCTGTAGTAAGCATTGACATCTACTGTGCGGCTCCCAGATCCACGATTTGTTCTCTAGTTTCCTTTTCCATCAGTTTACAAAGGGATGGGTTATTGCTATTGAACCCTTGACTGATAAATTGCTTATTTTTCTGAATGTGTGGTTTAATCTCTTGAAGTAGTTAGCTGTAAACAAGCATCTGTTTACTCTTGTATTTTTGAACACTGTGCTACTAGCATTACTCTGGCAAATGATAGCCTCAGACTGAGACACTCTTTGAAATAAAAAAACGTTCTCAGATTGATGTGAGGTAACTAGAGGTGAAAGATACCCTTTTTATAGCTCTACATTTTGGCGTCGTTGCCAGGGATAGAGTGTAGCCATTTGTTCTTTTTTTCATAGTAGTGTACGAACCTGCTAGGGAAGAATTGGGTTTTGAAAAAAGAAGGTAAGAACCTACGTGTGGAGCATGTAACAACCCTAGTCCTCTGCCCGCTTTCCTACAGACTTGCTGTTGTTTTGTATGGGTAGAATCTCGTAGTTAATTTGTGTGCATGACTAAGCAGAAAAAGCTAAGGGGCCGGTGACCCTTGGCCGACCAATCTTCATAGACGAAATATTTAAGAAAGCAGAATCTCAACCCTCAGTAGGACCCAGGAAAGTTATTTCTAGACAACCTACTAGTTCCCTTAAGGCCACAGGATCACCATCTGTAGCCTTTGCTGAGGTGCATAGCCAAACTGAAGAGCAGGACTTTCAAGAAATTGAAAATTCTACTCCAGAACTATTGTAGGAAGGGAATTTCAGTAATCTTTGTGAAGGAGGAGGAGAGATAGGGGAAACTGAGGAACCGAGATCTCCTCTTGAGACAACTCAGCCATTGAACAACCCAGACAAAGGAAGTGCTGCAAAAATCATCTTTGAAGAAACTCAATCTCCTCAGACATTAGGCACTCTCATTATCTCAGATAGAGGAAGTGCTATTAAAACTATTCCTGTTAAAGCCATTCCCCCTCAACCTAGGAATACCCTCCTAGATATCCCAGAAGGTTATTGGCATATATTTGACCAAATGGCTCAAAACCAGCTAAACACCCAAACCTCTACATTACAATACCCCATAGTGGATTCTGCAGCAAATGTGCCTATGAAAGCAATCCCTCTTCAACATATCCTTACATTCTATGGTCTTACATCAGAAGACCCGGATGCATTTTTATTTGAATTCGATGTACTATGTAGGGGATATGATTACACCACCAACCCCCAGAAACTGAAACTGTTTCCCTCTACATTAAAAGGGGCTGCTTTAAGATGGTTTATGGGATTAGGTGGCAGGGTTATAAATATCCGGGATCAGATGAAAGAATCTTTTCTAAAAGAATATCAGGACTATTGCAGGTCTAGAGAACTAAAGGACGAAAAATTCTAGATGATAGCTAGACCAAACAAAACATTAGAGGAGTATGTGGAACGTTTTCAGTATAATCTACAAAGATCTCCTTATGCATCATTGCCTTTACCTGATAATGTGTTAAAAACATCATTAATAAGGGGCATGAAGGAAAAATGGATTAAAACATTAAAAATTATGGGAAAAGGAGATATTTATCAAGAAAGTTTTGCTGACATTATTGATTTATGTATCAGGAGCTCGAGAGGCAGCACAAGAGTAAAACCGGCAGAACATGATCAGTTTGTAGAGATAATAAAATTTTGACAGAAGGAGTAACGCGTATAGAAATTGGAAATTTATTGGAAAATTTTAAAACTGATATACTAGGGACACTAACTACACAACTTGATATTATGCAGGCCAAATAGAAGCAAATGGAGGCAGAACAGAATTTGGCAATCTTCTGTCCCCGATGCAAGAAAAAGCATAGCCATAAGGAGTGTTCATTGGATGCAGTCCAAACATGCGCCATCTGCACAAAAGATCACCTTACAGAAAGTTGTCCCTCACTTCCTGGATTAAAAGCAGTATATAAGGAAGCAGAAGAAGAGCCAAAATCGGTGTATTTGCTCAACCAGCGCCGTCAGTGGCAGCAACGACAATCTGGTCTGTTTTCAGACCCAACTTCTTCTTTTTAGTCTCCGCAATATAATTCTCAACAATATAATATGTGGCAAAGTCAATTTCAACCCCCATTTCCAAACTGGTCACCACAGTCGTTTCCTTCCTCAACCCTGTGGCTGAATCAGGCAAGCCAACCTAGTTGGCCAAATCTTCCTTATACCCCACCATATGTGCAAAGTAACACATACCCACCATAATGGACTCCCCCTACTTCACAAAGTTCAACCTGGCAGACAAACTGGCAGAGACCAATGCATCATCCAGTAGGAACCATTCCGCTCCCTCAACCTACACTACCAGCCTTACAACAAAATCCCCAGTCTAACCTAAGACCGCAAATCCCAACCCAACCCAACCCCAATCCAAATAACGAACCGGTCCAATCTATCCAAATCATAGAAACACCATAAATATGAGCCGATCTGAGGGAGTGTAATGATCTTCAGTTAATATTTGGGCGTATTATTGAAACCGAGGGAGATAGGACAGTTCAGGTTAAAAATCAGTTACCCGGAGAAAATCTGTTACAAGAAGAGGTTGTGAATAAAAAAAAAACTCATAATCAAGAAACCACATCCTTTCCCTTGTTCCCAGAACGATTAGTCATACTTCGACCTATACAATATCTCGATTTTGACATTCTGGGAGAATTACAAAATTTGTACATAAAACTTCCATTCCTCAAAGCCATTCAAGACATCCCGATAGATGCAAAAACTATCAAAGAATTGTGTATAAATAAATCAAGGAGGAATATAACAAATAATCCAAGAGTCTAAGTAGTCGGCACTCTATTTGACTTATTATCAGGAAAAGAAACACCCATTAAATATGAATACCCAGGAAATCCAATAGTAACTATGCAAATTTATGGTCAGACCCTTTCCAATGCCTTAGTTGATCTAGGAGCTGCAATCAATATCTTAACAACCACTACTTGCCAAAAGCTAGGCATTACATTTGTAGAACCCACCTCTACCTTGCTAGAATTGGCTGACTGATCTGTGGTTAGGCCAGAGGGCACACTACATGATGTCATGGTCATTGTTGACTCTTGGTAATATCCAACCGATTGTCTGATAATAAATCCCAAAACCTGACTTGATGGACATCCATTGATTTTAGGTAGACCTTGGCTTGCCACTGTCGATGCTTATATTCGCTGTCGGCAAGGAAATATGACCATAACCAGAGGAGTAAATATCAAGAACTTAGTTCTATATCCTCCAGCAGAGCCAAGTGTCACAATAATCAAAATTAATAGGCACCCTGTATCATACCTTACTGATAACATTAGATATCCATTAACTATACAAGAGGCACTTGATTTCAAAGACCAAACAGAAGACGATGCCATTAATAATTTCATTAGTCAAATTGAACTCACATCCCGCACACAATTTCATATGATAAAAGCAGCATTTGATAGTGAATTAGAAGAAGATCCTCTTAAAGATACACATGATCATACAATACCTGCTACCTCTGTTGCAAATAGTAAAATTGTGGAAATTGAACCAAGAAAAACCTTAAACATTAATGCCAACCTCATATCCGAACAAGAAATGAATCTCATCCATGTGTTAAGGAAATATAAAGAAGCATTCGCATGGGACTACCTTGATATGAAAGGAATTGACCCCCAGTTATGTACACACCACATTTACATAGAAAAAGATGCGAGACATGTTCGTCAGCATCAGAGGAGACTAAATCCTCATCTAAAAGATGTGGTAAAAGCTGAACTTCAAAAACTTTTAGATGTCAATTTCATCTATCCTATTTCTGATAGTAAATGGGTCTCTCCGCTTGTGGTGGTACCAAAACAGAATGGGAAATGGAGAATCTGTGTGGACTACAAAGAGCTAAATAAAGCAACACAAAAATATCACTTCCGTCTCCCATTTTTCGACCAAGTATTAGACACTTTGGCAGGAAAGAAATTATTTTCTTTCCTGGATGGCTTCAGTGGATACAATCAGATTCAGATTGCCCCTGAAGACCAAGACAAAACTACTTTTACTTGTCCTTGAGGAACATTTGCCTACCGAGTTCTACCTTTTGGCCTATGCAGTGCTCCTACCACATTCCAAAGGGCTATCCTCAACATTTTTGCAAAATTAATAAATGAAGGACTTGAAGTATACATGGATGACTTTACACCATACGGAGATGATTTCGATCCAGCATTGGATACACTAGAAAAAGTCCTACAATGTTGCATTGCTACCAAGCTTTGTTTAAGCCAGGAACATTTTTATATGATGATGACTAAAGGACTTATCCTAGGACACTATATTTTAGCATCTGGCATTCAGGTAGACCCAGCCAAAATCCAAATAATTTTTCTTATTTCCACTCCTACCACTCAAATGGAGGTACACAGTTTTCTTGGATTTTTTGGTTATTATAGGAGGTTTATAGAACATTATTCGCATATTGCTACACCTTTGTATGCACTAACTGGTAATGTTGAGTTTTTGTAGACAGAAAAATGTGAACATGATTTCAAGGATCTGAAGAAGCTCGTGTCCACAGCCCCAGTCCTTCGAGGACCAAACTGAGATTTGCCATTTCAGATATCATTTGATGCCTCAGATACAACCATTGGAGTAGTCCTTGGGCAGGAAGAGGATAAAAAACCATATGCAATTTATTACATCAACAAAAATTTATCCCCTACTGAATTAAACTACATTGTTACTGAAAAAGAATTTCTAGCTGTAATACGTGCTGTCAATAAGTTCAGACATTACATTACTGGATATCCTGTTATCTTGTACACAGATCATTCTGCCATAAAATATTTAGCAAACAAGCCTATCACAAAGGGCAGAATAACTAGATGGCTGATTTTATTGCAAGAATTTGATATTACAATCAAGGATCGACCTAGAAAAGAAAATCCTGTAGCCAATTTTCTCTCAAGAATGCCAAAGCCAATCGATGCAACAACAGTTGAAGATCAATTTCCGGACGAGCATCTGTTTGTTGTGGCTATTCAAACACCTTGGTATGTTGATGTTGCCAATTACCTAGCAGTAGGTAAACTACCAAAGCATCTAACCCCTAATGAGCAAAAAAAGATTGTTCAGCGGAGTGCTCGATTTTCTTGGATTGGGGGCTATTTGTTCCACACAGGGGCAGACATGCATATCAAGAGATGCGTTCGAGAAGATGAAATCTTTGACATTTTGAAAGCCTGCCATGACAGACCATGTGGTGGACATTTCGCCGATCGTAGAACTAGACATAAAGTGCTACAAACAGGGTATTATTGGCCCACGATTTTCAAAGATGCAAAGAAATTTGTCCAAGCCTGTGACAGTTGCCAGAGAGTAGGACGCCCTAGTCAGTCTGATGAGATGCCTCTAAAACCACAACTAATCATCGAACCATTCGAGCGATGGGCTCTTGATTTCATTGGAC
>APFE031530813.1:0-10052 GCA_000404065.3 Pinus taeda
AGGTCAAAGCTGGAAATGTTTTGTAGGTTGATGGCTTGAAGCATAATCTACTAAGTGTCAGTCAGATGTGCGATCAAGGAACCGAGGTAATATTTCGATCAAATGGGTGTAGTGTTCGTGATCTTGATACAGGAGAAACAGTGATCAAAGGCAGAAGAACTCCAAATAATTTTTACATATTTGAAGAAGGACAACAACAATGCTATTTGAGCAAGGATGATGAACATTGGTTATGGCACCGAAGGTTGGGGCATCTAAGCTTCTCACAAATAAGGAAATCATGCAAATACCAGGCAGTTCGTGGTCTTCCAGATATCAAAATTCTAGACAACACTATATGCAAATCATGTCAGTTTGGTAAACAAACCAGAACTAACTTCCCCGAGAAGGAAGGATCAGCTAGCGGGCCTCTTGAGCTAGTCCATACAGATGTATGTGGTCCATTTAGGACAAGCTCACCTCGAGGATAAGAATACTTTATATTATTCATAGACAACTTCTCCAGGATGGTTTGGTTAGGACTTATGAAGCACAAAGACGAAGCATTCGACAAATTCAAATCTTTCAAAGCCTTGGTTGAAAACGAATCAGATCACAAAATTAGGTGCCTCAGGTTTGACAAAGGTGGGGAGTTTACCTCAAACGAATTTTTCGATTTCTGTGAAGAACATGGAATAAGAAGGGAATTATCTACAGCTAGGACTCCTCAGCAAAATGGAGTGGTGGAAAGGATGAACAGAACGGTTCAACAAATGGCTCGTGCTATGCTTGATGAGTCTGGAACTCCCGCAACCTTCTGGGGTGAAGCTGCATTTGCTGCGGTTGTTATTCTCAACAAAGAAAATGTCAGAGTGAACAACACTCAAACTCATCATGAGCTCTGGTATGGTGAGACTCCTTCTGTAAAGAATTTCAAAAATTTTGGAAGCAAATGCTATATTAAGAATAATGATGAACAGCTTGGCAAACTTGAACCTAGAGCAGATGAAGGCATTCTCCTTGGTTATTCTCCCCACAGCAAAGCATATAAGTGTTACAATAAAAGACTTGGAAGAATTTTTGATAGCATTGATGTAGTGGTTGATGAAAAAGGATACATTCCTAGGCAAGTAAATTATGAAAATATCGAAGAAGATGAAGACTACCCTCAAAATCAGACTGATGATGAAGAAGAAAACTATGAAGAAGAAACCCATGAGGAGTCAGAGGAACATATAAGGATAGAAGAAAAGACTCCTTCTAGGTATGTTCAAAAGAATCATCTAGAATCACAAATTTTGGGGCAAAAGGAGGTTGGCATACAAACAAGAAGAACAATTACAGAAGCTTCAAGCTATTTGGCATTACTCTCCTCCACTGAACCACAAAATGTAAGAGAGGCTTGCAAAGATGAATGCTGGGTCAAGGGAATGGATGAAGAACTTGAACAAATCGACAAGAACAACACTTGGGAGTTGGTTCCTAGACCAAAAGATAAGAATGTCATAGGGACAAAATGGATCTTCAAAAACAAGCTGAATGAAAATGGGGAAGTAATTAGAAACAAGGCTAGGCTTGTTTGTAAAGGGTATGCTTAACAAGAAGGAATAGACTTTGAAGAAACCTTTGCTCCCATTGCTAGACTTGAGGCCATCCGAATGTTCCTTGCTCTCTCAAGTTTTCAGAAGTTCAAGGTATTTCAAATGGACGTGAAATCAGCCTTCCTGAATGGAGACTTAGAAGAAGAAGTGTACATTGAGCAACCAGATGGTTTCATTCTTGGGAATGATCCAAATCTTGTATGCAGACTAAAAAAGGCTCTCTATGGTCTTAAACAAGCTCCAAGGGCTTGGTACTACCGTTTGGACAAATATCTTCATCAACAAGGTTTTTCAAAAGGATAAGCAGATAGCAATCTTTATATAAAAATTGAAAATGGCAAATTGCTAATACTTGTTGTGTATGTAGATGATATTATCTTCGGCAGCAATGAAGAAGGTATGAGTCAAAGCTTTGCCTTGGTGATGCAGAAAGAATTCGAAATGTATTTTCTTGGAGAACTGACATATTTTCTTGGATTACAAATCCAACAAAATGAAGGCGGTATCTTTTTGTCTCAAACCAAGTATCTCAAGCAGATTTTGAAAAAATATGGCATGGAAGATGCAAAACCAGTATGTACACCCATGGTTACAGGATGCAGCCTCAATGCAAATGATGAATCAGCAGCAGTGCATTAACCAACCTATAGATCCATGATTGGAAGTCTTCTTTATTTGAGAGGTACCCGACCAGACATCATGCATGCAATGGGAATAGTTGGAAGATTTCAGGAAAATCCCAAGGAAACTCATCTTCAGGCAGTGAAGAGAATTTTCAAGTATCTTCAAGGAACCCAAAACTATGGCTTATGGTATCCTAGAGATACAGATCTCACTCTTCATGCTTATACAGATGCAGATTGGGTTGGAAGCGTGGATGACAGAAAGAGCACAAGTGGTGGTGCATTCTTTATGGGTTCCAGATTAGTATCTTGGTTCAACAAGAAATAGAGTTCGATTGCTTTATCTACAGCTGAAGTGAAATATGTGGTAGTTGCATCTTGCTGCACTCAACTGCTTTGGATGATGCAAACCTTGCAGGATTTTCAGATCACTTGTACACCACCTATCTCCATCTTATGTGATAATACCAGTGCAATCAACATTTCAAAGAACCCAGTCATGCATTCAAAGACCAAGCACATACCGATCAAGTATCACTTTCTTCGGGAACAAGTGTTGGAACAAAAGGTCAAATTGGAGTATGTTCCTTCTAAGGAACAAGTTGCTGATATTCTCACCAAACCTCTGCCCAGGGAAACTTTTGAATATCTCAGACAGAAGCTGGGAGTAGTTTATGCATCATCTTGTTGTTAAACTTGTCTGTTTCAGAGAAGAAGTGGTGTACGCGAGTTGCCTGAGGAGGATCTGCATACATATGCTGATTTGTGCAGAGAAAGTCACGTATATGGAGGCTTGATGGATATCAGAAGGGACAGGTTCTGGTTGAAAATTGTCTGATATGGGTATGAAAGAGACCATCTGGCACTGGTTCAGGGGGAGCAGATAAACTTCTAATGATGCATTGTTGGCATTATCTTAGAAGCTTTTGGTTCTATTTCACAGCTGTTGTTGGTCTCTGGTGGAACAGAGGCAGGGGGAGAACAGAAGGAAATCTTGATTTCTGATCTGAATAGATGCTGCTGCTATCAATTATTTGTGACTTTCATAATTCTTGCTCTACATATTTCGTCTCTATATCATGTATCTCTGTTATGGTGTCAAGGTCATGTAATGGCCTATTTTGGTTTCCCCACTATGCCTGGGATGAAGATGTAATATACTTGGTTGTCACATGTAATTTTCTAATGTATCCCCACTTGGTTGGGTGGATGATCCCCACATGGTTGGGTGATGGTTGTATATATTGAGTCTTTTGATGATAGAAAGGTCTTTTATGATGTATATGTCATGGTTCTTCCTGAAGAACATCTTTTGCAGATCTTGCCTACAGTCAGAGGGAGCATGGTCAGCACAGCAGGGCAGAGATTTCATCATGTACTCAGGGGGAGCACAACCCTTTGCCCTTGATGACAAAGGGGGAGAATGACTTTGAGGATCTTGGGGTTGCCATCAAGTCTAAAGGGGGAGATTGTTGGCATTATGGCATAGGTTTGGAGCTATGGCATTGGTGTTGTCCTTGATGGCAACTCACCTTGGTGATAGATCATAGTTCAGGCACTCAGAAAGAAGAAAAAGACATATACACAGGTTAACGTTGACGAAGCCACGTATACACGTGGGTTGGACGTTCCCAAGGCGCGTATGCATATACACGCACTTTCATGCAAGGAAAAGCGCGTATATGTGGGAGAACTTATTTTTGGTCCATGGTATTTAGTCCTTGGTATTTGAACCTATGGTTTTGGACCATGGTATCTCGTCATAAGTGTTGATCCCAAGTTTTGGGTTCATGGTATTGAATTGTTATGGTTTTGGACCATGGTATTGTGGAAGTCCTAAGACTATAAAAGAGGAAGGAGATCATGTGGCAAAAGATTATCTGAATTACTATTGAATATCTGATAAATTGCTAGATCTGGAATACTGATAATCGGGTTATGATGCAGATCTGGATCTGAATGAAGGAGGAACCTTAGCGCAAAGAGAAGGATAAGTTCTATTGATGGGTCATAATCTTTATGCTTGAATGATAGTATCTTTGTATGATTTTGGTCTGTTATATGTGGTGCTTGCTTGATCTATAACACTGATAATCTAGGTTAATTAGTGTTTGAATATCTGGAAGAGTGAATTATCCTTTATAGATATGTACGCAGGTTCAGTGAAGCGAAGGCGCGTATAAAAGCTGGTTCAGTGAATGAAAACAACGCATACGCACGTTTCTCCAAACACAAAAGCGTATGCACGCATGTTGCAGGTTATTGAAATAGCGTATATATTTTGAGTTGTGATCTAGCTACTTGTGTTTATTACTGCTGTGTTCTGGGTTCAGATTTTGGTGTGTGGTTTCTGGTACTGTGTTTTGGGTACAGCTGTCAGAGAAATATCTACTTGATTCATATCTAATTGATGAAAAGGAGATTGATTGATGTAGAAATTCTTGATGATTGATTGACGTTCATGGATCCAGTCTGAAAATTTATGAAACGAGGTCCCTGGAAGAAAGAGAAGGTTGTAGCCTTTTCTAGGCCAGCACCTACGTACTAGTATCTTGGCTAGTGCAAGAGCTAAAGGGGGTTGTAGCTGCCTTCCAGGTGAAGCTGGAGAACGAGAGAGGTTTGTAGCTCTCTACAGGTTGCAGCCTGCGTACTGGTAAAGGACTACACCAGTACATTGTAAAAGAAGTTTCTAATTTAAAAGAAGATAGAGACGAATTGCAGCAGGTGGTTTTCACCCACATTGGATTTCCACCTTATATCTTGTGTCCTTGTGTGTGATTGTCTTTCTGCTCTATATTACTATTTCTGGTTACTGGTTATTTGATTCTGAAACACAGATTAACGATCAACATCAGAAAGATAAAGTAAATTAAAAGTTTGCTTTGTATACACGGGTTTCCTTCTGCATAGTTGCGTATATATGCGGGTTTAATTATCTGAAGTAGTGTATATCATTTGATTTTGAAAAAGGAATATTTGACTTGATAATACTGATTCACCCCCACTCTCAGTATTATTTCCAACAAATATTTCAACAAGATTTACTTAAAGTCAGGTTATCGCCAGGTGCCTATCGAACCCTCCGATGTGTTGAAGATTGCCTTCAAATCCAAGGAGGGCCTTTTCTAATGGTTGTTCATGCCATTCGGATTGATTAACGCCCCTGCAACTTTCATGAGACTTATGGAATATATCTTGCGACCATTCACCAATGCATTTGTGGTGTTATATTTATATGACATCTTGATCTTCAACCAGAGTTGGGAAGAGCACCTCCACCACATTCAGCAACTCCTTCAAACACTACGCCAACACAAGTTGTGTTCTAACTTAGAGAAATGCAACTTTGGCCTGACCCAGGTTCAATATCTGGGGTACATCACTAATGAGCAGGGTGTACATGTGGACCCATCCAAGATACAAGTCATTTGGGATTGGCCATCCGCAACCACTCTAACAGAGCTCCGCAGCTTTTTGGGTCTTGCCAATTTCAACCATAGGTTCATGTTGGGGCTCTCTCATATCACTTGGTCTTTAAGTCAAGTCACCAAGGGTGGAGCGAAAAAAAATAAAAAATAAAATAAAATAAATCAATCAATAATTAAAAAAATAAAAAAATAAAAATAAATAATAATTGGTCGAAAATACAACAACAAGTGTTCTCCTAGTTGAATAATCGTTTCTGTTTTGCACCAATGCTCACATTACAATACCTGCAACAACGATTTGATATTGAGATAGATGCCTCTGACTATGTTATTGTTGTGGTTCTTACTCAACATGGGCATCCTATGGCTTACCAGAGTGAGACACTTTCAGACATAGTTTGAAAGTACCCCACTTACGACATAGAAATGTATTCCATTATGCAGGCCTGCCATCAATGGAAGCGTTACATTATGGAGAAGGAAATGGTAATCCACACAAAACACTGACATCTATAATTCATACAAACACAAGGGAAGTTACAAAATGATCACCATTAGAAATGGTCCACCTATTTGCAAAAGTTCCATTTGAACATTAAGTATAAGGAGGGTGGAACCAATAATGTTGTTGATTGCCTCAGGTGACCACCGGTCATGGCGCTAATCACTGTTCTTGAATCCTATGGGCATGAGACATCGGGGTGGCCACATCTTTACAAGAGGGATCCAGAATTCGACACCATATACCAGACACTCCTTGAAGGGAACCAAGCTCCAAGTTTTCACCTTCAGGATCCACTGTTATGCCACTTAGGACACATCTTTGTTCCTTTAAGTGAGCATGCCAGGATGATTTGGGAGGCACACTAGACTCAGGTCGCTAGACATTTTGGAGTAGAAAAAAGAATTGCGATATTACAGAAGTATTTTTATTGGCCGAAACTTAGTTAGGATGTTGGGAAGTACATTAGATCCTGCACCGCCTGTGTCATTGCCAAACCAACCATCAAGAAACAAGGCTTGTATACTCCTCTACCTACTCCTAGATGGCATTGGGAATCTGTCTCCATGGATTACATGTCGGTCCTTCCTTCTACTAAGCATGACAATGATTGCATTTTCATGGTCGTCGACAGATTCTCTAAGATGGCCATCATGGTGGCCTGCAAGAAGAGTATCACAGTAGAGGCCACTGCTAAGCTCTTCTTTGAGGGATTCTGGGAAAAATTTGGGATCCCACAGTACATTATCTCATATCAGGACAACAGATTCCTGAGTGCATTTTGGTTAAGTCTCTAGTCGATGCTAGATATAAAACTTACTAAGTCCACGACTTTCCATCCCAAAACTGATGGCCAAACATAGGTTGTCAACATGATGATCGTACACATTCTTTGCATTTACAACTAGAATCATCCATGCACGTGGGATGAAAGTCTTCCCTATGTCCAACACACCTCCAATAGATCTCTCCACAACTCAACAGACCACAACCCCTTTTAGGTAGGGCTAGGATTTCTATAATTATGCCCCATTGATGTGGCCATACTATTTGCAGCCACTCTGGTAGGATTTCAAATCCTAGTGCATTCAACACATCCGCCAGCAAGTCCATAATATATTCGACAGAGCTAATACTAAGTACAAGTAGTGCCATGATCAACCTCGAGTGTCGCACAAGTTCTAGGTGGGCGACAAAGTTTGGCTACATTTGTAGAAGGAGTGCCTCGCTGGACCCCACCGCAAGCTTTTCCCACTCCGATATGGGCCATACACCATCACCAAGGCTTCCGGTGACACTTCCTTCGAGCTCAACATTCCATTGTTCCTTGGTATGCACCAATTTTTCAATATAAATCACCTTCAACCATACTTTCCACAATTGTTGGACACATCTGACATTGCAGAACAACTCACACCAACAGAGCTCAACCTAGACTGCATGGAATAGGCCACAACTAATCAGATCATGGACACACAAAACAATAACACTCACCAGCAGGGGATATGGCTATATCGAGTCGTCAAACTAGGCCAACTCCTTCACCAGGGAAAGTGGTTCACCAGGGACCAAGGTCTATAGAAATTTCCTCACCTCAGGAAGGCTTTGCACACAATGGGGACCATTGCTTCCTAAGGGGGGAGGAATGATCTAGGTGAATATCGATGGCCACTCACCTACTCCACCTAGACCCCCCAGTCAGTTTCATTTGTTTCCTTGTTCATTTTAGCATTTACTATTTTTAGCAATTTTTCGGGTCCTGAACTTCTAGAGCAGTTTTGGCCACCTAAACGGAATTTTTTTGGGTTCCACGGTAGGACCTTTGCTGTATGGAAAGGCATGTGTAAAAACTATAGTACTCAGAGAGACATTTCCAACAAGTTATCTTACGTGCCAAATGGAGATAATATGACCAATTTACGACCCCAGGAAGTTGGCTGCCCAACTAACCCCAACGGGGCCCACAAACTATTGGTGTTACATCTCTTGGGGTTAGGGTTTTGGTTGTTTATGGTTTTCTCATGTTTTCCAATAATAAATAGGCCCTTGAGCCTCATTGTAACACATTTTAGATGCATGTATCTGCCACATCTCTTCTCAGACATAAGCTACCATCGCTTGAGTTATCTTATTTCCATTCTGTTTGTAAGCATAGTTCAATATTTTTCTATTAATGAAATGAAGTGTTTTTCTGCTGCATCTCTATGTTTTTGATTATATATGTAAGTTGTTCTGTTCCTATTTAGGTTTAGATCAATGTAGAACTAGCGGAAGTAGCCACTCCAATCACTAATCCATTCATAGAAGTTATACAAAATCTACGAGGGGAGTTGGCACATTTAAGGGAGAGTAATGAGCGGTTGATACGTACCAGCGAGGACAAGATAGAATGATTAGAAGTTTAATGGAGAAATCAAGCCACAAAATAGTGGAACCCAAGATATTTAAGGGAGAAGGGATAGAACCTAAAAAATCCGAGAGTGAAGGGGAGTAAGGTAAAACTTATTTCCAAAAGTCTAAGCGGAAAAGATAGCCATAACTTCAAGGAGAATTCTGGAAGATCAAGCTCCCTAATTTTGATGGGGAGAAATAGGAGGATACACAAACTGGTTATTGAATATGACCAAATACTTTCAATTTTGTGATTACGAGAGAAATCTGAAAGTCAGGTTAGCTATTTCTCAGCTATAAAGCAAAGTTGCTCTATGGTGGGAAGAGGCAAAGAATGTACAAGTGTTGGAGGAAAAGACAGTATTATGGGAGGACTTCTGCAAACACTTTAAAAATTTCTACTTGAGTAAGCGATATTATGATGACCACGCCAAAGAGTTTTATGAGCTAGTGCTGGGACAACTCACCATAGATGAGTTTGTATCCAAATTTACCAACTTACTAAGATATCTTCCATATCTTAAGGAAGAAAAAGCTAAAGTGTACCTGTTCATAAACTGCTTGCCTACCATGTACAAGGAGCAAATCAAATTTGATAACCCGAAAACCATGGATGACGTGGTGAGAAAGGAAAGGTTATGCTACCAACAGTTTAAAAGTAAGGGGGAAGGGTCCTATACTTGGTCGAATAAGGATAGGACCAAGGTCAAAATGGGAGGAAGAAGACCAAAACCAGGGTATCTTAAGAAATTTTGTTAGGATCATTAGCGAAAAGGGTTTGACAAGGTGACTGTAACTCAAGAAGAAACTTCTAGGCAGGGTAAAAAATCATCGATTTGAATGCTAAGAAAGACAATGGAGACAAGGAGAAAGTATCGTTGAAATGTTGGGATGTGTTGAGCCTCATTTATTAAGAGAATGTCCCCACAAACCCAGATCTATGAAAATATACAAGTTGTTCATGAAGCTTCTACAGTGAATGTCATGGCAAGGAGCATTCTAAGGATAAGCACAACCTTGGAGGATAGAAAAGAAGAACATCGTTCCACCATGCTTGAGCTAGAAGGTATTCTCTGTTAGCACTCAAATCTACCTTAGGCTGAAATAAGGCAAGACTCAAGGCCACATCAAACCAGGCTTAGCCTCGTAGCTAGCCCTACGAGGATAGGAGAGGGCTCTCTCCGGGTCAAACTCAGCAAAAGGTAATCAAGAAGGCCCGAGATGACCGAATTGATGACTGATTTTAGGCTAGGTATTAAGTACAAAGAGTTTAGGATTGATTTTTTATGATTTTGTTGAAATCAAGGGAAAGGCAATTTTGGGTGCAGGGATGAGGCACAGCTTTTGCAGAGGTCCACTTGGGGCAAGATAGGCAATTGTTTTGATGCCTTAAAGTGAGTGAGATGGATAGATCAGACTGGTGAGAGGCTAAGGAGAGAAAGGGGTCTCAAGGATTCTCCTTAAACTGAAGAAAACATAGAATATTAAACAAATTTAAAGGCAGAGCATATCAATTTCATGGATTCTA
>APFE031530814.1:0-23456 GCA_000404065.3 Pinus taeda
CATTTACCATATTGTGGTTGAATGTAGATTGTTGATTATTGTTTTATATATCGAAGATTTGATTTTGATAAGTGATGAGAAGTTGATCAAGTCTTACAAAGAGGATTTTACAAGATATTTTGAGATGAAATACTTGGGGCTCATACATTACCTTCTTTGTATGGAAGCATGGAAAATATATGAGGAACTCTTTGTCTCTCAGGGCATGTATGCCAACAAGATACTAAAGAAGTTCCACATGGAGAGCAAAAAATGCATGGAGATTCCTTTAGCTAGTAACTAGAGGAAAGAGGATGCTACTTCATGTGTAGTAGTTGAGGCTACTATTTATAGAAATATTGTTGTTTCACTTATGTATTTGGTGAACACCCGACCATACATGTGTTTTGCAGTCAACCAACTTAGGCAAGCCATGGTTATTCCAACTAAATTGTATTGGAAGGAAGCTAAAAATATGTTGAGATACCTGAGATGCACCACTCCGTTTGGTAATTCATATAGATAGACAGAGGGAGTGAAGCTTTAAGGCTTCACATATGTAGATTGGGCAGGGAGTCCATCCAACATGAAGATTACATTACAAGAATCTTCAGTATTGGGTCACTATCAATTTCTTGGTATAAGAAGAACCAGAGAACAGTTCCTATCAGCTCAATAGAAGCATAGTACATGGTTTTTAGTCAAGTAGCTTATGAGGCTATCTGGATGAGGAATATTCTTGTTGGTTTGTTTGGTCAACAGATGGATCCAACAATTATTTATTTTGACAATCAGATTTGTATCAAACTCTATGAGAAATATAATTTTTCATGATTGGTCCAAGGATATTGACATCCGATACCAACATCTCCAAGATTATGTTCAGAGGAGAATCATGTTGCTCGAATACATTAGTACAGAGGAGCATGATGCAAATATTTTTCCAAAGGCATTGTCAAGATGAAAATTCAAGTTTCAGAGAGGCACGATCATGGTAGTAGATAATCTCTTTCTCGTTGAGAGGGAGTTTTAAAAATAACAAGAAGAAAATCCTAATTTAATTTCTCCTTGACTTAAATTGGGAATTAAATTGTAATTCCATTCTCATGGAAACTTGTAGTAATTAACTAAGTTAAGTTGACTTACATGGCTCATTAAATTTAAGTTGGAAGTCTATCTAGAGTCATGTAGAGTTATCCTTGAAATTTTGGGGCCCATGTTGAGTTCTTATTGAGTTGTAATTATTTAATTCATTTTAACTCAGTTAAATTCAGTTAAACTAGTTCTAAACATTAGAGGAAATAGTGAGAGGTCAAGCGAAATAAATTGGATTTAATTCATATGTAATGATCAATAAGAAAACTCATAATTCACTCAAAATAGCTCATACATGTCACTTCAGAGGAAGACCCAGTGGATATTAGAGTTCAAGGACATTGTACTATCAGATGTATAATTTTCTAAGTTATACAAATGGTGCATGCAATCAGTAGAAGTTGTATGAATGGATTGCGTAGTTGTGGTGATGGATTTTCCCAATTAAATGTGGCCCAATTCCCTAGGAAACTACACAATGAAGTAGGAGTTTGGAAAACGACAGATTTGTCCAAGTACTAGATTGAGTTGGTTTGTGAAGCAATCAGATAATTTGTACTTGTGTAGATATTTTTCAGGTTTAACAAGCATTATATTTTCTACTGAAATATTTTCATCAATGAAATAAACAAATAGTATGTTTTTTAGGTATTACTTTCCCCAGTAAAAATATTGTGTTATGTGTGATTTAAATTCTTCTTTTTTGCTTCGCGATGTTATCGAACAATTTTTGTTTTCGCTCATGAGTAGAGTAGATTCAAGTCTTTTTTTCTAGCATATTACATAAGTAATTTAAATCTACAGGCCCAACCTTTCTACAACATAAATCCTTCCAATTTTTTGAATTAATATTGAATTTGGTTTAAATCAATGATTTTAACCTTAGGTTAGGGTAAAAAACTTATAATCATCCACCTCTTGTCATTATTGAAGATTATGAAAGTGTTGAACCCAAAGGGAATACTGAGATCAAGAGGAGGAATAGAATGCAGAAGAACAACAAGCAACAAGGATTTCATCTCCTTTCCCACCATTTCCACAAAGATTGGAAGATAAGAAGCCCATCAAGATACAACCACTTTGTCGGACGGGCTTAGAAATATTTATGTAAAGATTCTCCTTCTTAGAGCCATCAAATTAAATGCCAATTTACAAAAGCTTCAGCAACAAATCATGTATCAAAGAGCTAGGAAGAAGGAAAATGAATCATCCTACCATTCATGTATGGGACAACCTTTTGATATCATGCACGAGAAACCTACACATCCAAAGTATGTTGAGCCCACAAGTCCTCTTGTGATTGTCTATATATATGATACTTCCATTAATAAAACTTTGATCGACAATGGAGTATCTATTAATGTCATCATCAAGGGCATTATGTTTATATTAAACTTTCAGTTATCTCTTAGGCACAATCCCATTATTTTCAGCTAGCAGATACCTCAATTATATGTCTAGAAGGAATATTGGGAGATATAAATGTATCCATTGATTCATGGGAGTACCCATCTTATTTAATTGTCTCATGCACAAAGAAAAATCTCAGTGGTTACCCTCTTACATTGGGTAGGCCATGGTTGGCTACAAAAGACACTTATATAGGGTGCAGGGAAGGAGAAATGGCAATAGAAAATGGTTACTCTACAAAGAAGTCCACACTTAAACCACATGCCAAACCTTCCTTGGATGAATAAAATAAAATGTGGGTATAATAAGATGGGGATGGCCCACTTTTCCCCATTCTAACATTTGATAGAGATCTTTCTCTCATAAAAATTGAAGAAGAAACTAGTTCTCAGAATTTATGCAAAATTTGTATAACAATCCATGTCCCTTTTAGTTGGGTCACTTAATATTTCTCATTTTTGGTAGTATATCACTTGGAAAACCTATGGTGACTAACTTTTTTATCACCTAGTCACTAATGTCTCTTTTTTTACTAGTGCTTCCTTAACCTCCTACAAGGTAATTTCCTTCATCAAAGTCGTGTTTTGATCTTCAATGACCAATCTTATAATATAGGCCATTATCTTTCTCAATGGATTGTAATCTATTAGGGTTAGTTTTTTTAAGGAGATTGTTGTAGAATGAAGTAATTTCATTTTCAATATCCCTATGATAAGAGAGTTGATGTCCATTCTGAATGGTAAGTGAGAAGATAAAATTACGATTCTTGTGTTTCAACATTGGTTTGTGGAAAAAATGAATGTTCTTTTCCCCTTCCTTGAGCCATGAGATCCTCGATTTTTGCCTCCATAAAGTCTCCTCTTGCTTCTATCATTCCTCTATCTTTTTAAGAACCTACCACCCCTCCTTCTTTGAAAAATATTTTGAACACCCTTAAACGTGACATTTTTTATTGAATGCATTCCATTTCAATTTCCATATTTTGTTTTTTCTTGAAGATGTTGCCCAATTTTTAATTAATCCTTTTAGATTTTTTAACTAATGTTCAACGTTGAATATGGGGAGAGGCTTGGATTATCCATGTCTCGCTAATACTGCTTGGACTTCTCCACAAAGGATGGATCTATTAATAAAAAACTGTCAAATATGAATGGTCAATTTTAAGCACCTTCTTTGACGTCCAATTCTAGCACTATAGGCCACTCGTCTCGTTAGTTTTTAGTAGCTTCTTTGAGGTCCAATTTTAACAATATTGGTGAGTGGTCCATGGGAGCACTCGAAAGGATTGAAGCTTCCAAAAGGAGGTATTTTTCTAGCAATGATTTCGAGATAAGAAACATGTCGAGATGATAGGCTATCTTGTGCCTACCTCCTTTACTCTAGTCCATGTATAACTTCCATTTATCGTTTCTATCTAAGCTAAGTGCATGTTCCTAATTACATCTTCAAAGGAATGTGCAAGGTAATCATATTGATTTCCCCTCTAATGATGAATTTGTAATTCAAATGCAACTACTAAAGCTAAATGAGTTTGTTGAGAAAGGAAATTTTATTCGTAGTAGATGTGCCCCATATATTACGATTAAGAAACCCATATCGTTTGATATGATTTGTTGAAATTTTTTAGACAAGATCATAGGGGCTTCTAACGAGTCATGAAAATTTGCTTCCACTAGAGCCTCCATGCTCTCTCTAACAACCTTTACCTCATTCTCATTCTAATAACCTTTACCTCATGCAAGATGATATTGCTAGGTTTTTCCTTATTAATTTTGTCTCTAAGTAGTCTCTATTTTCCGTTGTTTTTGAGAGCCCTTATGTTCCACAAAATCACTTTCATTGAGAACGAGGTCTGGGGAAAAACACCTTTGAAAGCAAACTAATCTTGCATGAATTGGCCAAAATATTCCCTATCTATTGTATTATCTCTTGTGGAGTTTTCCTCCCCGAGCATTTGTATCCTTTGATTGGTTTGAGGGTGTCACTTGAATCCGAATAATGAGAACAGTGATGAGGAGTTGTGCGAATCGACACTCTCCCCAAAAGTGTGAATTGAATGCTAAGATATGATTGTTTGAGAAGAGCCATTTGCACCTTGAAAATTAAACTTGGTCCTTGGCATTGTAGCTACTCTAGTATCTTCGAGAGGGTTTTCTCCTCTACTTCCAGTTCATCCAAGTCTTCTAAGCTTACTAGATAACTTTTCTCCATTCTGATTTCTTCCAACATTGTCTTTACATCATGTATTTGAGGCTCCATAAGTGTCATGTCTTCGAGTGTGTTATGTGGGTTTTTTCTTTTCTTTGTAGAAGTGGTTTGCATAGGCTCGAGTTGTTGTTGCAAGGATTCCTCACATGAATTTTGATACTATTGCATTGGATCTTGCCCAGCTAAGGCTTCAAATTTTGAATCTTTCTATGGGGATCTTGCTCTCCTAAGACAAAAAAAATTATTTCTCGAGGAAAAAATTATTTCTCGAGGTTGAAGCAAAGCATCGAGAAAGAGATGAAGAGGCTAAAATTGTAAAGAAAATAAGGGCCATTCTCAAAGGCCCTTGAATGATCCTCTAAATTATTGAAGATCATCACAAGAAAACCTTTGACTCCAATACTTAGGTCAACATGAACTTTTAGCTTCCATTTAGCCTTGATCCATGCTTCCATACCTCATTTCGGTGGTGAAGTACCAATAAATTTGTAGATTAAAGTGTGGCCTTGCATGAATTATATGTGCTCCAATATTTTGTTTGACTTGACCTCATATTTGGGGCTCTGAATGAATTTTGGAACATAAGGGCTTGATCTACTATTGTGTCATGTAGTGCTAAGGATTGGGGCATATTTTTGATCTCCTTGTGATGAATGAATTTCCAACGGGGGAAGATTTCCTAGACTTTTCACCTCCTCACACTACTTGAGAACTTGTCTCCATTGCAATTTATTCCAAAATTGTTTTTGCATTGTGAATTTCAAGCTACATATGCATTGTGCTTCCACCATGTTATTTTGGTTTCTCCTTTTCCTTGAAGAAGTTCCTTGCATGGGCTTGGATTGTAGTCCAAGGATTCATGAGTGTGACTTCTGATACTATTCTAGTCAATCCTTCTCTACTATGGATTCAATCTTTTTTTTTTGGACTCAAGGTAATACAATGTAAACTTTGAAACAGGAACTATAAACTGAAAACGGGAACTCTGGCCAAAAATCCCCGAAAAAACATCAAAAACAGTGCTAAAAATGAAAAGTGTGTATACTAGAACGATGGTTTCTTTTTTAGGGTCAATTTTGAACATGTTTTAAAAATTGTAGTGAAAATGAAATTTTCGTGCAAAAAACACCCTGAAAATGAAAAGTGTTGATACTAGAATGATCGTTTTTTTTAAGGTCAATTTTCGACATTTTAAAAAAATGCTTGTAAAATAGAATTTTTATGTGCAAAAAACAGTTGTTTATGAGGGAAAAAACAAACTAATGTTTTTGGTAGAATAATAATTTTCTCTCCTAAGTATAAACTCAACATGTTTTAGTAATGACCATCAAGATAAAATAATGGGATTTGAAACACTTTAAAATTCTATTACCCGGGAATCACCCTGCCACCCCCACGGGCCATTAGGTCGTCGGGGTGGGGCAGAGGCTTACATATAGCCTCTGCCGTACCCTAGTGGCCCAATGACCCACATGGTGGAGAAGTGATTTCAGGAATGACTGTACCATCCCCGTGCGCCATTGGGCCACCAGTGTGGGACAGAGGGTTGTGGATAGCCCCCGCCACACCACAACAGTCCAACGACTTGCAGGGGTAATGGGGCGATTCTTGGAATCACCCTACTGCGGATAGCCTCCTACCCACCATAGGAGCCCAACGGCCTGCAGAGGTGGTGGGGTGATTGCGGGAATCACCCTGCCACCCTCGTGGGTCGTTGGGCTGCCGAGGTGGGGCGAAGGGTGGAGTGATTCCCAGAATTTCCCCGCCACCCGCGTGGGCTGTTGGGCTATTGGGGTGGGGTAGAGGTTTTTCAGAGCCCTGTGCCCCACCCCGGTGGCGTAACAACTCACGGGGGTGGTGGGTGATTCCCAGAATCACTTGGCCACCCCTGCGGGTCATTGGGCCAACAGGGTGCGGCGGAGGCTAGAAAGTCTCTGCCCCACCCCGGTAGCCCAACGGCCTGTAGGGAGAGCCTCCGCCCCACCTCAGAGGCCTAACGGCCTGCAGGGGTGGCGGGGCGATTCCTGGAATCACCTCGCCAACCCTGCGGGCCATTGGGATACCAGGGTGGTGGGTGATTCCCAAAATCATGCCGCCACCCCCGCAGACCATTGCGCTGCCGGGTTTATTGTTATTGTCAAGCTTCAAGGGGAAAACAAATTCAAGGATGCAACTTACATGGTAAGACGTTTAAAATGTATATTTGATTGATGTTAAAAAATTCATTTATGTACAAGTTAATTGAAATTTTACTATTTCATGTTACAGGCAAAAGTTAAATCTTCTTAACCGTGAAGATCAACTATTTATAAATGATTGTGTGTTAATCCATATTGATAGTTGGGCAAAATATGATCGCTATATGTCTATTATTTTTAATCGGGTAGATGGAAATAGTCATAGCCAAATACTGACTTATCATGTTGTTGTGAGAAAACTAACATATGAAGACAAAGAAGAAAAAGGAGAGATGGTTAACATTTATAAGAGAACCACAGTTATTCATTAACTATCTTATAGACATATGTTCAAATGAAGGAGATTGGGTTTTCGATTTATTTTCTGGCTCATGTAAGTTTTATTATATGGAATTGAATTTCAATATGTTATTTCTTAATTTATATGTCATTGTACTAATTTACTTCATTATGTCAAAGGATCCCCAACCACCACTATAGGAAATGATTCGAAAGACATACATTGGGAGATTTCCAGACATCAAAGACCCATTATAAGAGGAAAATGAGCAAAATGAAGTAGAAAATATTGTGGAAGAAGATAATGATGAAACTCTAGAGGACAAATATTTTGGATTATGCGACATTGTTGATTAAGTTTAAGTTATGATTGGAAATCAAGGTCATTTTTTGTAACTATTAATTAGTTATAATTGTAATGTTGACTTTGACATTTTCTGAGAAGAATAAGCACTCAATTAAGGTTGTTATGCATTCAATATTTGTATTATGTGATTTTCACATTAATTTTTATGTTAATCATTATTTTTTGAAAAAAATTGTGATTATTATTATTATTTTGACATGAAATTCAGAAAACAAACTATTATTTAACCATTTTTAGTTAAAAATTTTCTATAAAAATTGTTATTTTAACATGTCATTTCTAGCAAAAAAATTATCAAAATGTGTAGTTTTTTAGTTATATTTATGTTAAAAATGATTTTTTTATGTCAATTTTTAAAAATTATTGTTTTTTAGAGACAATCATTTCATGTGGATTGAAAATTAATTAACGGTGTATAAATATGTAGAATATCGAAAATTCAAAATATCGACCTTCTTCTTTAAATATACAAAATAATAAAAAGCTTCACTGCAAAAAAAATAAATAAATATTAAGAAGAAGACCACTTAAAAAATTATTAAATTTAGGAAATAATAATTTACATTTCATACATTAGAAAATTTAAAGTCAAAAAATGGGTCTTTTAAAAAAAGAGCCTCATGCAGAATTACCACTTTTTTGAATGAGCATGAAAATCACTACCATTCTAAAACACAATGTACATAAAAAAATATAAAGTTCTAAAAACTATGCTCTAAAAAAAACATGTGTATTCTGCATCACTCCCTTTCAAAATCGGGTCACTATTTTTCTACCTCTACAAAATCGGTAACAATATCAGTTCCTGTTTCAAAGTTTATATCTTTGTATCCTTAAGGTTAGGTTTTTGGGGCCTATGGTTGCTCCTCCTCTCTCACGATTGTTGAAACCTTTTTTATTAGTGCTTATGACTATCTCCTTTGGCTTGGGGGGATTGATGAGGGGGAAGTCCCTATAAATGTATTCATGTTCATGGTACCTTTTACAACAAAAGGGATATGCTCATAATCAATGGGTTGTATGATATCCTCATCATGGGGGAAGATAAATATGGATTTCAATAGTAGCCCTGAAGCATTCATGTACACATATATCCTAACATAGGTATTTAACCTCTTGGATTTTTTTATTTATGAGGATTTTACATAGTTCCAATGGTATTTCCAATTCCCACCAAGATATATTCTTGCCAATATTTAATTTATATAGCGTACAATATTTCCCATATAGGAGCAACCAAAAATGTTTTTTTATCTCGGTTGAAATAAGGCATCCATAACTCAATGAGGAGACAAGAATTTTTAAGAAAATAAAGACCATTCTCGAAGACCCTTGAACAATCCTCTAAATTCATGAAGACTGTTATAATAAAACCTTTGGATCCAAAATGCAAATTAATATGCATTTTTTGCTTCCATTTAGCGTTGATCCATGATACCAAATCTTGTTTTGTTGGCGAAGCACCAATAATTTTTCATATTAAAGTGTGGTCTTGCATGGATTCTATGTGATCCTTGATTTTATCTTGCTTGAACTTGTATCTGGGGTCTTCAAAGAATTTTGAAAAATACTAGCTTGATCTACTATTCTACCATGCAGCGCCAAGGATTGGGGCATATTTTTTACCTCCTTTTGATTAATTTCCCGATGGGGATATTGATGAGGTTCTACTGCTGCCACCTTTTTCCTAGGCTTAGCATCTTGAGAGACTAAAAATGGTAGGAGGGAACCACACCCCCTGTCTCGGATGAGGTGGTCATAGGTTGGTGAAAATCAAGCTGAAAATAAAGTCCTAACAAAATATTAGAGTTGGTTGTGGAAAATGCCAATGTTTCACGGTTGTAACACATGTAAACCCTAAAACTAGCTCATCAACATTGTCGTGTGTTGTTTCATAGGTTCTCCACCATATTAGTCTTAACTATTATCACTTGATTTGATTAATTAATCAAGCCCCCTTCTTTTCTTTGTATATATAACATTAATTATAATACTGTACCTAACAATAATTTTAATTTTTATATAAAATTATTTTATACATTTTATACAACTTAATTATTACATTTTAGCTAAAACTAAAGGAAATACAAATAAAATTCCAAGCCATTACTGACCACTTATGGTCTCTAGTTGCTCCTCTCTAAAGAAAAGAACACATAATGTTTCTCATTGAGCTCAATATGACTTTCAGTGCATTTAGGACCAAAATTCTATAAATCGAGAGTGATTGAAGCACCAATTTGGGGAGAATTAATCTTCTTAGAAATTGTAAGGCTTTGAATGTCCATTTGTTTATTTTGGAGGAAATTATATCCAAAATATCTCTCTAGCGAATAGTTTTCAAGGAATTCTCTTTTAGGGTGACTCCTTGATAAATGATTAGGAAAGAGGCTCATGAGAAACCCAAAATACATGAAAAATGAGATTGAATGCTAGGATTTGTATTGAAGAAGAAGACTTGGGACTTGTTGGGGTGTATTTTAGTATGAGAGGCTAGCATAAGGTTATTCAAAATGTGCTTAAAGGCCAAGTCCTCTTGAATCGAGGGCTCACTCATAAACATAGTGTCATCCATAAACTACTGGTGGTAAACATTTATTGAGAAGAATTCCATCTAGCACAACATTAGGCATAGAATATCTATGAAAATTCTTGAGGCCTTCAACAACTCATAAAAACCAAGAAGGGTAGAGTGGGTCTTGTTGGTGTATACCTCGAGAGGTGCTAAAGGTGCAGGATGGGGAGCCATTGATCAAGATAGAGAAGAAAGTGGAGGAGAATAAGGAAGCCACATGTTTAGCCCAATCATAAAAGAAACCAAATGCTTTCAAAGTTCAGAGAAGATAAGCCCAGCTCAATTTATCAAATACTCTTGACAAATTTAATTTGATTACCATATATGCTTTTCTAACTTCTTTCATAGTGTGTATAAGTTCATGGGCTACTACGATCCTCTCTAGGATTTAATATAGCCCGAGTGCTCCCTGGAGTTAAGCAAAGGAAACATGGTTTGAGTATGTGCAGAATGATCTTCGAAAGGATTGTGTACATCACGTTTCATAATGCGATAGGTTTGAAGCTACTTGGGTCTCTTGCTCGTGCTCATTTAGGAGAAAGAGTGAGGAATGTGGCATTTAAAGTAAGGGGGAATATAGAATCTTCTTTGTGATTCCCCTACCAAAGCTAATATCTCCTCACCTAAGAATTCCCAACTTGTTTGGAAAACATATGAGGTGAAGCCATCTAGTCTAGGGACCTTATTTTTTGAGAGGCTCACCACTGCTTAATCCTCAACATCATACAAGGTAATTTCCTTCATTAAAGGTGTGTTTTGATCTTCAATGACCCATCTTATAATTTGGGTGATTATTTTCTCCATGGCTTGTAATCTATTAGGGTTAGGTTCTTTAAGGATATTGTTGTAGAATGAAGTAATTTATTTTTCAATATCCCTATGATAAGAGAGATGATATCCATTCTAACCGATCTGTGAGAAGATACAATTACGATACCTATGTTTCAACATTGGTTTCTGGAAAAACTGAGTGTTCTTGTCCCCTTCCTTGAGTGATGAGATCCTAGATATTTTCCTCCATAAAGTCTCCTCTTGCTTCTGTCTTTCCTCTATTCCTTTAATAACCCCCCCATCCTTCTTTGAAAAATATTTATACCACCCTTCAAGTGTCATTTATTGTTGAATGAATTCCATTTCAATTTCCATATTTTATATTTTCTCGAAGATGTTTGAAATTTCATCATGATTCAAATTTTTAATTAAACCTTTTAGAGTTTGCAACTAATGTTGAAAGGTGAAGATGGGGTAGAGGCTTGAATTATCCAAATCCCACCATTACTGCTTCGCTTTCTCTAGGAAGGATGAATCTATTAATAAAAAACTCTCAATTATGAATGGTGAGTTTTAAGCAGCTTCTTTGAGGTCTAATTCTAGCACTATATGTGAGTGGTCTAGTCAAGTTTATGTCGCTTCTTTGAGGTCCAATTCTAACACTATTGGCAAGTGGTCCGTGTGAGCACTCGGAATGATGGAAGATTCGAAGAGGAGGTATTTTTCCAATAACGATTATGAGATAAGAAATATGTATATTTTATCTCGCGCCTACCTCCTCTATTGTTATCCAAGTATAGATTCCATTTACTATTTCTATCTCAGCTAATGCCATGTGCCTAATTTCATATTTGAAGGACTATGTAAGGTAATTATATTGAAGTCCCCTCCAACAATGAATTTTTTCTTCAAATGCAGTTGTTGAAGCTAAATGAGGTTGTTGAGAAAATAAATTTTATCCCCAACACGTGTGCCCCATATATTTCCATTAAGAAACCCATATTCTTCGATATGGTTGGTTGAAATTTTTGAGAAAGGATGAGACAGGATCGTGGGGGCTACTATGAATCATGAAAATTTACTTCAATGGGGTTCAATAGGATTCATAGACTGCTTTTCCTTGAGAATCAAGAGAGATCGACTCATGCCCTTTCTACCATTACTCCACTAGAGCCTCCATGGTGGCTCAAACAACCTTACTTTGTGCAAGATGATAATGATAGGTTTTTTGTTATTAATTTAGTCTCTAAGTAGTCTTTATTTTATGTTGTTATTGAGACCACTTATGTTCCACAAAATTACTTTCATTGAGAAGGAGGTATGTGGAAAAACACCCTTGAAATAGAACTAATATTATGTGAATTGGCGAGAAGATTCTGTGTTTGTTGTATTATCTCTTGTGCACTTTTCCTCCCACATCATTTGTCTCCTTTGATTGGTTTTGAGGGGGTCTCTCAAATCCAAATAATGAGAACAATGATGAGGATTTGTGAGTCAACACTCTCCCCAAAAGTGTGAATTGAATCCTAAGATATGATTGTTTGAGAAGAGCCATTTGGACCTTGAAAACTGAACTCGGTCCTTGGCATTGCAACTACTCTAGTATCTCGGAGAGGGTTTTCTCCTCTACTTCCACTTCATCCAAGTATTCTATGCTTAGCGGAGATCTTGCCTCCATTTTCATTTCCTCCAACATTGTCTTTGCATCATGCATTTCACGCTCCATTGAGTGCGTTATCTCAGTTTTTCATTTTCTTTATAGAAGTGCCTTGCATGGGCTCGAGTTGTGGTTGTAAGGATTTCTCTCGCGACTTTTGATCCTATTCCAATGGATTATGTTGTGCTCAGAAAATAAGGGCCATTCTCAAATGCCCTTGAATGATCATCTAAATTAGTGAAGATCATCGTAATAAAATCATTGACTCCAATATATAATTCAACATGCACTTTTAGATCCCATTTAGCATTGCTCCATGCTTCCATGTTTTGTTTCGGTGGCGAAGTATCAATAAATTTGACACATTAAAATGTGGCCTTGCATGAATTCTATGTGCTCCAAGATTTTATTTGACTTGACCTCACTCTTGGGATTTTGAAATACTTTTCAACCACAACGACTTGATCCATTGTTGTGGCATATAGCGCTCAAGATCCTTGCAGGGAGGATTGATGAGGTGTGGTTGCCGCCACCTTTTTCCTAAAATTATCATCTCGTGAGACTACATTGTCGTAGGAGTGGGGCCATGTTTTTCCTAGACTCAGCATCTCGTGAGACTACATTGTGGTAGGAGGGGTTCACCACCTCTCCCGTGGACTAGGAGACCATAAGTTGATGTGAATTAAGGTAAAAATGAAGTCTTAGCGAAAAATTAGAGTGGGTTATAGAAAAAAGTTTGAAGGTTGTAATGCATGTAAATCCTAAATCTAGCTCATCAAATTTAATCTTTAGCAAGAGGTGCTCCACCACCATATTATAATTAATTCTCATTATTGATTTAGTTAATTAATTAAGCCACCTTATTTTTTTATATTGTATATAAAACATTAATTATAGCATTGTACCCAAAATACAAAATAATTAATTGTAATATTTATATAGCATTATTTAATACATTTTATACAACATTATAACTATTTAAATAAGAAATATACGAGAAATATTTAAATAAATTAAAAAGGATTACAAATTTAAAAAGGGAAAGCCTAATTCTCCCATTTTTTTAGAAATATGGAAAATAAAAAACGTAATTCAATATATCATAAACATTATATAAAATAAAAAATAACAAACAAACATGTGGCATTCATGGTGAGGCATCCACGTGTGCGAGTGTGTTCAATGAGAAGAAAGTTTGTCCATCTGACCGAGATATGACCGAGATACGACCTTGGGTGGTTCGCTGGTTCTTCCATATCTAATGCGCACCTAGAACCTTCAAGCCTTAATACAGCCTATATCCAGTCCCAAGTTTGATCAACGTAATGGTTGTATTGAGTCCCAAGTTTCATCAAGGGAACTAATTTGTTTTCTTGACACGAAAGAAGTTAGGTAATTAGAAGGAATAGGTACCCTCCACTCTTCGTTAGATTTTTTGGAGCTAAGGAGCAACAGAAGGATGATTTGACATTTTGATATGCAGATGAATTGAAAGTAGAGTTGCAGGTGATCTTTCTTTTATTTTTAGAGCTTTTATGAATTTTGTGATTTTTCAACAAGCTGGTGTTAAGTTAAAAATTTTAGAGGCAAATAGGTTTTCTAAATAATACTAAGAGTTATTTGTAGAAATTGTTCCCAAAACATCTAGATTATTTTAAAGCAGTGTGTAATATGTTTAAAAAATTCCATTCATAAATTTGCATATAAATACTTAAAATCCCTAAAAAATACTTAAAATTCAGAACAAAAATGGTGAAAAGTAAGTAACTCATATAAATACTTAAAATCCCTAAAAAATACATAAAATTCAGAATAAAAATGGTCAAAAGTAAGTAACTTTACAGTAAAGACAGGGTAAAGACATAGAAATTAGTAGCCAATTTTTCCAACAATTTTATTACCTAAATTCATGTACGGGTAAAGACATAGAAATTAGTAGCCAATTTTTCCAACAATTTTATTACCTAAATTCATGTACAGTGTTGCAGTTCATTACTTATATTCCATTTTCAAGTTTGTATTCCATTTTCAAGTTTGTAGAGCTCCAGGACAGGTTGACGCCACAGGAAAGGTCCCCTGCCCAGCTCTATTCCCAAGGTAAGGTTGAATCCCCAGGCAAGGTTGAATCCCCATCCTCCCATCCCTCTAATCATCCCATTAGATCATCCCATGTTCTCTTGCTTATGAGACTTTTGATTGACTCCAGGGCAGCTCCTTAAGTGTGTGTGTGCCGGCCGTGGGGGTATGCCTATGCACATGTACGTATCCCTGTATGTGTCTGGACGGGTATGCCTGTATGCGTATGTGCGTGTTATCGTGCATGTGCGGAGATAGCGTGATAGTGCATAACAATTTAGAAACTTGCTTTGGCCTTCTTGTGATATCTAAAAAAATATAATGCTTTTACACTACCTTGATATCCAAAAAAAATATAATGCTCTAAAAATATAATGCTCTTAAACTACTTTGTATTGAGTATTGTATTAAAAAATTACAAGTGTTTTTAAAACTAGTGGAAAACCCAATTCTAGTACAACTTGAAGTGCCATAAAAAAAATTTATTTGCAAGTTTGTTTATTTATGTTAAAATTGAATATTTTATATCAAAATATTTTTTACAGTTTGTTTTATTTATTTATGTTTAAATGAATATTTTTCATAAGTTAGTTAGTTTATTTATTTTTAAGTTGATAGTTCACAGTTAGTTTGTTAATTTTTTATGTTTAATTGAATATTTTTCAATAGTTATTTTATTTAATATTTAAATAAATATTTTATATCTATGTTTAAATTGGAATATTTTTAAGGTTTAATTAGTTTATTCTATGTTTAAATTAAATATTTTATCTCATTTTTTGTTAACCAGATATTTTTTAAATTGAATATTTCACTTGTTTTTTAGTTATTTTATTTAGGTTTAAATTAAATATTTTATCTCAAATTTTTTTTATTGCTTTATATAATTTATGCTCGAACCATTTACCCTCACTTAACCACAAAAACACTCATAAAAAAGAAAAAAAACAGTGTTTTCCATTCTTCTGAGTTTCCATAGTATTTAGAATAACCATGGGTGTTTTTTAATCTTATAAAAGGTATGTGGGAGGAAGACCGGAATTTTTAGTACCATTGGGTAGTAAAGACAACTTAATGGTAAGTCGTAATTCGAATGGGATTGTATTCATGACCCTCTCACCCAAAAGTGTTTTGATAATTTTTATTTTTTTATCCACTGAGAAAACTTAAGAGCCTATTTCAAAATATTTTTGCAGACGCCCTTGAAAAAGCAACCGCGCTCACTTCCTCTATACAGGTTAGTTGTTCACTACAGCTCTGGACTCTGTACTTAAAGTTTTCCCGTTTAATTGTCAATGTTAATTCAATTGCTTCAATTGAGGTGAAAAGGCGGATGAAGTTCTGACCCGTAACAACCAAGTCACCTTTCTACGGAGAATAAACAGCGGGCTCTTCCATCCATGCATTCATCATATGGCAATTCTTGGCTGTCCAGAATGTTTATCAAATCTGTATTCCACTGAATCCGTAAGCTGTGGCTCGCCATTTTCCGTCAGGCAAATAATACGTACGCAGCGGCTCTCCCATTTTCTGTCAGGCAAATTTGTCCTTCGAAACATCAAATTAATGGTGGCAGATATCCACAACCACATTTTCTGCAAAATTTCACTTATGGATGTTTCGTATAGGGTTTGTTAATTTCACTTGGAACGCATATTCGTTTGTTATTGATACTGATACATGAATTATTCTTTATCAACGCGCTGTCATTCAACATCAACGGTTACTGATAGGCGAGTTATTGACTATCAACGCGGTAGTGACAGGCGAGTTATTCACTATCAACGCGGTAGCGATATGAGAGTTACTAGCAGCATATGCGGTCAGATATGCCAAATGTCCCCGCCGATATGCGACCTTTACATAACGCGAGCCATTTCCGACAGGGATTTCTGGATATCCGAGCAATCTTTGCCGGATACGCTAGTAATTTCTGGGCAATGCGGTTTGGTTATGTCGATATGCGAATTATGAGCATGGAACGCGACCTATCTCTGCCGGATATGCTACTTATCCTTCCCGTATAAGCGTCTTATCTAGCCGGAGATAACTGGAATGATAAATCGCATATCCGGCAGAGATAAGTCGCATATCCGGCCGCTCGCGCGGAAATATCTCGCATAAATGGCAATGGTTACTGGCATTGCCCCGAATGAACTCGCGTATAACGTGTCGGAAATGGTTGGCGCCAACGGTAAATGGCATAACCGGGCATATCCAGCTAACGTTACTCGCGTATGATACGCATAACTCACTTATCATACCCGTTGAGGATAACGGCGAGGGCAATTTACTCGCGTATGATACGAATAACTCACTTATCATACCCCGTTGCGGATAACGGCGAGGGCAATTCACGCGAGTTATCTGGCGTTGCAGATAATGGCGATGGTAATTACGACGCGTTGCATATAATGGCCATGGTAATTCACGCGAATACTGGGTTGCTCAAGCCATAGTTGCTTCGAACCCTTGCCATCGTCTTGCAATTTATTATTATTATCATGCTTTTGATCGCAGTCTTATTGCTGGCTACTCTCATGAATAGACTCAGAAAATGCCGCAAGACCCTGCCTGTGTATATCCACTTGGGGCTCTTTATTCTCAACCCGCCCTGTAAATCTCCTGTGTACGATTTCTAGTTTCTAGCAAATCTAGGATTTGGCGCATGTGTTGGGTGGATTGTGCCTGCTAGCACTGTGAGCCACATTTGTGTGGCTATCTCGGCGAATGTAGGTGACAGCCTCGAGGGACTTTTCCGGCAGCGATTCCGACCGTGAAGGAATTTTTACCAACCAGCTGGCAAACTCAAATGATAGATTCTTAGCTCAAAACCGCTAGAAGCGTGTGACTCCTAATACCTCATCGCCCCAAAGATTCATTTGAAATTGAATTTCAGGCTAAAATTAAAGATCCAAGGCCTTGGCCTTTAATGCCACCTTACATCTGAAAATTTGAGGGTAAAATTATGTGTAGCAGCCCTAGCATGGGGCGCTAGATTTACATTTAGTAAAGATTTAGCTCCTTAAAGAAAGAAAGTACCCTGCCCGGAGCTAGACTTACAGTTAGTAAAGAAAGGAGCCTCCCGGCTCCCATTGACTTCCCTTCTTTATAACCGCATTGCCAACCAAAAAATTGCCCATTGTACTCAAACATACACATATGTTGCCTTGCAATCATACTTTTAAACATCTTTATAAGTCTTTAGGGTTTTGAGTCAGCACATAGCGTTTTAAGTATTTCTGCAGATTCTTTCTCATTTAAAGGTTTATTTTAAAGAATCTAGAGAGAATGTGTAAAACATTGGTACATTTGTCTATGTATAATCATTGCTATCTGCAACCGAAGGCCTTTCAGAGGACTCTGATTTTCTGTATAGCAATATGGATTTTCTCTTTCTCAATTTCCTCTTTCTCTTCTCCCCAGCCAAAGATTCTTCCTCACCTCCAACCATACACTCTGGGTTTTATGGGCTTTACACACTCATTCCAAACCTTGGAACGCCTCATTGATCAAATGAGGCTCAAGAATCAATCATGGTACCTGGGCATGAACATATAACATCAAATCTATGCAATATTTTCGTTAATTTAAATGTGAAAATATGGTAGTTTTCATAATTTCAAAAACAAATCCAGTTTCAATTTAGTAGTCACTAACCATAGTTGAATATTAAATATATAATCATGGTAGGTAGCCATGGAGGGTGAAAGATACTGCAATTAATTATTTTTTGATGGAGGACTCTTGTTATACTAAGATTTTGCATATGTTTATGTTGACCATATTGTGTTTGTTTGATTCATGAGACATCTTGAGTCAAATACATCAAACAAAATGTTTGATGTTCTCCCAATTTTATCTCTTTATTTTAATTTTCATTTTTTTAGTAATTTTGGGGAGGCCATTCTTGATCTATGTGATTTCCTCTGTGTTTGTTTGAGTCATGAGACAACTTGAGTCAAATACGCCAAACTGATGTTCTCCACTTTTATATTTTTATTTTCATGTTCATTTTTTGTAATTTTGGGGAGGGCATTCTTAATCTATGTGATTTCCTCCCAAAATTCGGCCTACATAAAAAAAAAAAATGATCACTATCTTATCTCTAATATGCATAGTGTTCCAATTTAGACTTTAAAACCCCTAAACTTGATAACATGTTTTGGGTGACTATCTCAAACCATATATATTTACAGGAATTACTTATCTTTTTCAACATAGATATACAATTGTGTCAAATATATCTCCTCCTTTAAGTCACCATACTTCAATGATGTCTCAAATTTCCCCATCCTATCCCTAAATCAAAAGTTGTTCCTACACATAATAAGAACTTGATAGATGTTATGTTGCAAGAATTATTTATGTTTCTTACCATAGATATACAAGCCATCTTTAGGAGGCCATTGTAGTCTATTGGATGTCCTCGCAAAATGTCCCCTACATAAAATTTAAGAAATAAAAAAATTGATAACAAGAAAATGACCACCTTCTTGTCTCTAATATGCACTTAAAACCCTTAAACATGAGAAAAAATAATAGAGCACAATCTTATTTCTAAAAGGAAAATGACCACTATCTTGTCTCTAATGCACTTAAAACCCTTAAATTTGAGACAAAATAATCCATATTTTGATAACATGTTTTGGGTGACTATTTGAGACCATATAGAGTTACATATGACCATTACCTTGTCTCTAATATGCACTTAAAACTCTTAAACTTGAGACAAAATTAATCAATGTTTTGATAACATGTTTTGGGTGACTATTTGAGACCATATAGAGTTGCATATGACCACTATCTTGTCTCTAATATGTACTTAAAACCCTTAAATTTGAGACAAACTAATCCAGTTTTTATAGCATGTTTTGGGTGACTGTTTGAGGCTATATAGAGTTGCAAGAATTACATATCTTTAGTAGCTAGGGAAAATATCTCAACTAAAATAACCAAAATATATCACTCAGTGTGAAATATTCTCTTACAGCTAATATCACCTTGTAATTTTCAAAAAAACAAATTATGTTTTGACCACTCCAAAATATTCTTTCACAACCGATGTCACCTTGTACTTTTCAAAAATGCTATTGAAATTATCTTTTCATTGAAAACCCATTTTCATTCATGTGATTATCCATTAGGAAACCATACTTTGGTACCATTCTTAATAAAAAGAAGAAGCCATCTTGAGGAGGCCATTTTTAATGAGTAATATTGGCGAAACAATTCTTAGTCTATGTTAGTCTATCTTAGTCTATATAATGTCCTCATAAAATGTCCCCTATATTAAAAAAAATTGGGAAAAAAATTGCTAAAATAAAATGACCATTATCACATTTCTAAAAATGATAAAAATAAAATGACCATTATCTTATCAAAAATAAAATGACCATTATATTATCTCTAATATGCACTTAAAACCCTAAAACTCTAGACAAAATAATCTAGCTTATGCTAGCATGTTTTGGGTGACTATTTGAGACCATATAGAGTTGTATGAATTACTTATCTTTTTAGACATAGATATAAAATTGTGTCAAATATATATCCTCCTCTAAGTCACCATACTTAAACGAAATCATGTCTTCACATTCCCCTATCTTATTTCTAAGTCAAAAGTTGTTCCTACATATAATATCAAAAGTTTTTCATACATATAATATCTAAGAACTTGATATCTAAGAATTTGATAGATGTTATTTTAGTAACCACTCAAGTGTGTTTTGACAACTTAAAAATATTCTTTCAAAACCAATATTACTTTTCAAAGATGCTATTGAATTTATCTTTTCCTTAACACCCATGTGCATTCAACTCAAATATGAATACGTTTTGACAATTTCAAAATATTCTTTCACAGCTAATACCACCTTGTGCTTTTAAAAAAAATGCTATAGAATTTATCTTTTCGTTTTACACACATTTCCATTTGGATCCATGTGTTCATCCATTAAGAAACCATACTTTGATATCACTTTTAGTAAAAAATGAAGTCATATCCTTATACACCCATTTCCATTTGGATCCATGTGTTCATCCATTAAGAAACCATACTTTGATATCATTTTTAGTAAAAAATGAATCCATAACCCTATACACCCATTTCCATTTGGATCCATGTGTTCATCATATCATTTTTAGTAAAAATTGAAGCCATATTCTTATACAAGCCCAATTCTAGCACTCCTTCGATTTTTATATTCTTTTATAGCTATAGGCTCATTTATGTAAGTAAACAAATGAAATATACAATTGAAATTGGATAAACTATAATTGCATATATCTAGTGGCTTTTTTTACTAAGTTCACCTTCTCCAAGGCTAAGGTGGAGTTCCAATTTCCTATTCTAAAATTCTTTATACCTCCTCATCACTATCATCATTAAACTTTGGTCCATTATCTCTTTAAAATTTTCTAATCTTTGGTGTGGTTGCTAAAGAACTAAATAAACAACTAGCTTCTTCTCACCCTCTTCTATTGAAGACTTTAGTTTTCTTAAAACAATATTCTTATAATTAAAATTCTCATCTACATGATCATAAAGCTTGTATTCTTTTACACTCAACCTCCTCCCTTAAAATTTAGGGATCACTCTACATGACTCTAGATAGACTTCCAAATTGAATTTATTGACCCAACTAAGTCAACTTAACTTAGTTAATTGTTACAAGTTGCTATGAGAATATAATTACAATTTAATTCCTAATTTAATTGAATGAAAAATTAAATTAAGATTTTCTTGTTGCTATTTTCAGCACAGATAACACTCATATGATTATTTATAGACAACTAGCCTCACATGAATCTTATCCATGTTCAATTTAGTGCTATTTTACATCTAGACTAATAATATGAAAATGGCTCATTAGGTGTGAGGTACATGAGCCTTTTTCAATAAAGTGTTTTCATTAAATGTTTAAGGTCATTGTCTCATGGATCATAAGTTGAATTGGATGAATGCTCAATTTTCACTATATTCATCTTCCCATGCTTCACCTTGGTTGTTACCACTTTCCCTCACTCTAATGTGACCCTGCCTCACTACTTTACATCCTCGGGCACAAACTAGTAGGTTCTAATTGACATTGCATGCATGCGGCAATCCATACTTAGGGTTTTCCATCTCTCCCCTATATTCACATCCTATATTTAGGTTGATTTCTATCTATCAACAAATATGAGCTTTTAATTGAAATCACATGTGAGTGGAAATCCATACATAACGTTTCACATCTCTCCCTTATATTCACATCCCATATTTAGGTTGATTTCTATCTATCATCATTATTCATTTTTTTTCTCATTCTTTAGTATGGATCTAAAAACATTTTTCCCCATCATGTTGAAATGAAAAAAATTGGTAGAGATAAATTAATTGCATGGAAATACTAGAGTGTGATATCTAGTCCCCTCAATGTTCCTCACCCATTTCATTGCTAATCCTCAGATATCTAAATAAAGGAGAATTTGATCATCTTATCCCCAAAAGAGAAATGGAATGATTCATATTCATGTGGCTTGTTGTAGGAGATTTTTTTTTTTAGTTTTATGAAGAAAAAGAAGAACAAATATACATATAAATACAAACACAAATAAAAAATATGTATTATAGATAAAACAATAAAGTGCAAGGTTACGCAATTATATTATCATGGATTGACACTTTAATGAGGTTGGGAGATTGGGGAGAAAGTCCAGATTCACACCAATCATAGGTCAGTGAATTAGATTCACTGAGGTCCCTCTTGATCAGTAAAGGGGTGGGGGTTATGATACCATTGGTTTAATAAAAGTGGTTTCTTGCCACTATGTGAGCATATAAGGAAACAAAGGTTATGAAAATAGGTAAGTATGGACACATATTGCTCAAAACAAGTAACATATTGACATGCATTTAAGGTGTATGGATGATGTGGCACTTTATGTCAGCATGATGTCATTAGTGACATCGCTCAATTTTCAAAATTTATATCAAACAAAAATAACGTGGCCTTAGTAAGTGAATAAGAGAGAAAAAATTAATATTTTACCATGAACAAACAACACAATTGATTTCGTAACAAAAATGCCAACTCTTCCAACACATTCCCAACATTGTACATTGATCTTTAGGTCAACAAAATTTTAAAGAAAAATTCGATGTAGTCTCTTTCAATATTATTTATCCTTTTAAAACCATGATTAAGTATAGGAGGTAGAACCTTACACTCCATGAATGTGTAAATTTTGAAAACATGCCATTAGTGGGCCGCGAGGAAGATATCTGTGATACCCATTGAGAATTGTATTTATCTCAAATCACAAAAGGAACGTCAAGTAAACTATTAATTTTCCACTATTTGATGTTGTTACAATCACTTTAGCCTAATTCTTAACTTCAAACATTAATAAATAGAAATTTTATATAAAACTATAAACGTAATGTACAATAAAAGAGAATGAGAAGCAATGAAAAGAGACACAAGAACTCGGTCAAAGACAAGGGAAAACCCCACAACATTGAAAACCCTTTCAAATTATTATTCTTATTAGATTGGCATAAAATGTTCAACGGAGAGAGTACAATAATTCAATTCATCAATGAATCAAAGTCAATCTTCAAATATCCAATAAAATCAATCCACCAATATCAAATGATTAACCAATAGTCAAATATGGTCAAAGTGAGAGTTTGTAATTCTATCAATGTAAACAATAGTCAAATGTGCCCTATCTAGTCCATGAGTCAAATTTCAATATTCCCTCTAAGAGCTTGGTTAACATTCAATGTACCCAACCTCCAATGCTGGTAAAAGTTAGCCAAAAATATTCAACAAAAATATTTCAAAAGAGAGA
>APFE031530823.1:0-36425 GCA_000404065.3 Pinus taeda
CCCCTCTACGGACAGAGGCGATCCCTACTAGCCCAGATTGGGTCTAGCAACAATCATACAACACTATCACGCAAGTTCCTAATTGAAAATTAAAGACCAATGATGAGGGCCTACCTGGATTACAATGCTAGTGCTTGTAGAAGAGTTGACACTCCCATTCCTTTGCTCCAGCAGATCACGATCCCCACGATCTCCGTGAATGGACACCTGCACATGCAAAGAACGACACAAACACAAGCATAAAATCCAATAGATGCAATTATATATCAGTCAGAAAGGATATAACTCATCATCATTACGAAAGACAATAAGAGTGGAACCATAATAATAGTCGTCTATTATTGATAAACAAAGAAGAATACAACCATAGTTCTGACGTCAAATCCTCCTTTGGTTGGGTGATCAACAACACATGTCTTGCAAAGCTTGTTGGGGATGGGAACAAGCCTCTCTCTCCTTGGTTATTTGGACAAGAATCTCCTTACTTTGGATTTAGCGTCATGGGAATGAAGAAGGCTTCTTGCAGCATGAACTTGACAATTCTCAATCTTTGGAACTCTGGAACTAGCTTGTCAAAGGAAAAAGGACAAGATTTTATAGATAGAGGAGAAGGAGTTAGGATCATCCACAATATTCATGGGATTGACTTTATCACTAAGAAGCTTCCGTGAGAGGTGGAAAACCACTTCCCCTCTATGGAGATTCGAAGCCAAACCAAACCAACTCAAGATAGATTCAGTTCAGGAGTGGGTTAGGAAGAATCTTCGGATGTTGGTTTGTTAAAAACACTACCCATTTTGGCTGGCGCGAGTGCGACTTTGAGACAGAGCGCCAGCTGGCGCGCCCTCTTTGGAGGATTTCCCCCATTGGTGCGAGTTATGCACAGTGAAACTACGCCAATGGAAAAAGGGTTGTTTTATGGATTTTTTGCAGAATATGTCTTCAGGGCAAATGAAATTCATACTTAGGGGAATACAATGCAAGTGTTTCCAGGTCATGTCACTTCTCACAGGTCCCGGAATGAGTCCTCCAAGGTGCGGGAGAAGGGGTAACAGGGACGGTGACAAATTGCTGTGTAACAGTTCTGTAATAGACTCATCATCAGACATCCTAGTGGCATGAGGAATGAAGATATTTGGGATTATAAACTCAATCATAACCATTGTTTCACATCTATAAACAAGTTGGAACGATGTGTACCTATGCAAGCATTTAACTATAGTGTGATAGGCCCATAATTTTTCGAGAAACTGCTCATCCCAATCATCCCTGTTCATAGAGAAAGTTTTAGTAAGACCCTTTTCAGTGATTTTGTTAAAGGATTTGACACTTCCATTCACTTGCAGGTGATAAGGAATACTGTTGTGGTGCTGGATCATAAAATTCCGCAGTAGTGAACTAATTGTCTCATTAATAAAAGGTGTTCCTTGGTCACTGGTGAGACTTCTAGGTCAACTAAAATTTGTAATTATATTTTTAAATATGAATCGGGTAGTAGTATCAATAGTGCAGTCTTTAACATGAGCAACTTCATCCTAATGTTTTAGATAATTAGTTGCGGTGATGATGTATCTAGCATATGAGTGTCCCATGGGTGAATTAATAGGTTCTACAAAATCAATTCACCACTTTACAAATGCTTCAATTGCTCTGACTGGATGTAAAGGAAGTTTGTCTCGCTGAGATGGTCGGTCAAATCTTTGACAAATATCACATTTATTAGCATACTCCTTAGCATCATTAAAAAATGTTGGCCAACTCAGGATAGTCTGCAAAATTTTCTGAGCAATTGCTTTGCCTCCTACATGACCTCTTGCAACTCCCAGGTGGCATTCACATAAAAGTTTATCCCTTTCATGGTCCAAAACACACTGATGAAAGATTTGATAAAGTCCCATTTTATATAGTTGGAACATAATAAGTTGATAATAGACAACTCAGCTAACCATATGCCACTTTTGAGTTGTTATATAATCATTAGGGAACTTTCCAATTGCTAGAAACAATATAATATCCTCCAAATAATCTGACACTTCTTCAACTTTGAATAAGTATGCGTCAGGTAATTATTCATCAACTGAGCCACCAAATTCACCTCATTCCTATCGAGATAAAATATCTGATCCCACATTTGAATGGTCAGGCTTAACAATAACTTCAAATGAATATTATTGAAATAATAAGATCCATTTGCATATCCTTACCTCTAATACAGGTTCATTAATTAAATACTCTAGACAAAATGATCTGTAAATAATTTAAAAGGACCACCCAAAAGAATATGTCTAAACTTATGTAATGAGTACATCATGGCAAGGGATTCCTGCTGAGTAGTTGTATAGTTCTTCTCCGTAGTAGAAAGTTTCCCACTGGTGAAATAAATGGGATGATCCAAATTACCTTCTTTGGGCTAGGTTAAAATAGCTCCTAAATAAATCCACGAGGCATCTATATGGACATGGAATTCCTTATTCTAACATGGATACACTAAAATTGGTGCAACTTGTAAGGTTCACCTTCAATGTATTAAATGTAGCGTTGCATTCAACAGCCCAAGAAAGTCCCTCATACTTTTTTAATAATTTCTCTAATGGTGCAATAATCATAGCATAATTATGACCGAACCTGTGATAACATACCATGTGCCCCAAAGTTGACCTTAATTGTTTAAATTCGGTGGTGGCATATTCTATATCACCACAACCTTGGCAGAATCTACACATACTCCTTCCTTACAAACTATATGTTTGAGCAACGCTCCAAAAGGGACAACAAAAATAAATTCTTTAAGTTTAGATAAATTTTTAATTTCCTACAACAATCAAAAATGGCCCTGAGAAAACTGGAATGTTTCTTCAATAAACTATTTACCATCCAATCATCCATATATACCTCAAGAAACTTATGAATATAGTCTTGGAATTCAACAGTCACAATCTTCGAAAACATAGTGGGAACATTCTTCAGGAAAAATGACATGAAACTATAAGCATAAGAACCCCACACAATCGTGAAGGTAGTTTTATTCTTATCTTCTTCTGCAATATGAACTTGGTGATAACCGAAAAACCATCAGTGAAGGAATAAGTTTCATTACCTGCAACATTATCAAATACCTCATTACTAAAAGGAGTAGGGAATGGATCATGGACACATGATTTGTTAAGGCTCCTATAATCCACACAAACTTTGATCTCTTATGAATCTTTCTTATCTTAGATTATAATGGGAATAATCCACTCTACTTCATCAACCAGAAATATAAGTCCTGCAGCCAACATCTTATCAATTTATTTCTTCACCTTCTCTTTGACTTGTGGATTTAATCGGTATGGTCAATTATTAATCAACTTTGCCTCATGTTTCAAAACTATATTCATCTCAGCTAGATCTCCTTTCATCCCCTTAAGCTTTGAGACTGAGGCAGGAAAAAAATCCTCATACTCCTTTAACAAATCAAAAACTTCCTTAGTGGTCTACTCATCCTAATAATCACCAATAGAGGTGATGTTGGGCTTCTCATCGATCCCAATGTTAAATTTTTTGCATCTTCAGTGGTTTCAAATTAGGTTCATCCTTCACAGTGTCCTCTTTTATCCCTCCCCCCCCAAAAAAAAATTCTTTCAAAGATAAGTGCCTTATTTCTTCTAAAACATCATTAGGTTCTTTATTAATTTTTCCACAAGCTACAACTTCATGAAAGACATATTCATATTGATGCACAAAGTCTCCATTCTTGCTACATTCCTCAATAACTTTTCCAAAAGGGAACAAGACTCGTTTAATAGATTTTAAGGCTTTATCTATCCTTGCATTCGTATCCAAGAATGAAAAATATATATAAAACTAAGTAATCAATGTATCCCAATCCATCACCTACCTCTTCATTTCCTCCTTTAAATACCATTCTTGCAGGAAATTTCCAATTGTATTAATGAATCGGCGTGTCCACATTGTTGTTAGCATACCAATTTCTGACCAAATAGAATTACAAAGTTGTACATGCTTTTGTGGATTAGCATACCCATCATATTTTCAAATTCTAGGAGAGGGACTCTCTAGAGCAGAAAATCTACACAACAAGGAAAATTTAATAGTTTCTCAGTATTGGAGGTGGTCGCAATAGGATCCCCACCATCTTACAGGGGTCAAGTGCAAAACAACATCCATCCAAGGGGTCCGTTGTCCTTCTTCAATCTTGGAATCAAATTCGTTAAGAAAAATCACAACAGACTTAGTACCATTAAAATTAGGATATTCTCGTACCTCAGTACCAATCCATCAAGCACAATGAATAGTTACGCAATTCTAAGAACGCAGCTGATGATCTCCTTGTTTTCAGTCGTCCATCGCAACATCTAAGATGACCTTAGTTCTTTGAATACTTTTCTAGCTAATAGAATCAAATTCAGTCAGATTGATGTTCTCTTCCCTTTTCCCAACAGTAAGTTGATACAATTGGTCCAATAGATTAAGCTCCTCCAGATCACCTACAGGTTCTGTAAATATCGAACCTTGGTAAGGATATAAATATTGTATGACTCGGACTCCATCTACTTCAAAATTCATAGTTTCCCTTTTTAAATAAATAATTTCATAGTTTTGAAATGCCCAATCGATTCCCAACAAGGATATATATCGATCTTTATCACCCATTATATCTATCACCTAAAAATTTTCATATGTCTTTACACCTGTAATTTCAACTTCAACATCTTCCAATTGGAAAATAGGAAGGATACAATATTGATTTTCTATTTGTAGCTGAATCAGGGAAAAAATGAGCTTTTTTCCCCAATGCCTCCCAAATTTTCCTCGGAAAAATATTCACATCTGACCCAAGATCCAAAATAGAGTCTTTAATTTGATACCCTACAATTTGTTCATCTACTCGAAACTCTCTTCCTATTCACTAGTTATTCCTCTGAACTCTTGTAGAATGTATTTCAGGTAAATTGGTAGAGATAGTCTCATTTGAGAATTCACCACCTTTCATAATTGCCTTCAATCTCTTGCGCATTTGGCCAACCAACTCCTCATCATTTGTAATTTAAAAAAATAACTTAAACCCGTCTATAATAGTTTGAGATACCTCCTGTGAAAATCTTAGACCCTTGCCCTAGTCTCGTTCCTATTTCTCTGCATCAAGTTTGTATGTAGAAACCAATTGATTAAATATTTCAGCTAAATCATTATAATATTCTTTCTGCTGATTGGAGTCATAAGACCTCTTAGATGGAAAATGATTTATAACATATGGTTGCTCAAAAGTCCCAATATCATGTCCAGACCTCTTTCCCCCTCTGATAACAATGTTGATGTTAGGTTGCGTAAATGTATTTTGTTCTTGCTATTTTTCATTGATAAGGTTTTCTCCTTTTTAGATGATTGATCTTATCACACCAAACAATGAGTTCTGGACATTATTCAGTGGCATTTGTATTTACCTGGCAGTGTGAGAACCAAGGCCTCCTTAGCATTGGTAATTCTTGTGCAACGTGACCATCTTGATCACAATTATAACATTTGATCGAGCCTCTCCTGCTAGTCCTTCCTCCACTTGGAGCACCTCCTCCTTGGCCATGAAGAGTTTCATTGAATCTAAATGTTGTATGGTCAAGATGACTGGCCAAAGCATCCAAATATATACACTAATCTTTATGGTGTGTAGGTGATCCATAGAATTCACAAAATAGATTGTTTTTACATTGGAATACTTCTAAAAATAGGACACAGACGTGGTGAATGACCATAAGACCTACAAATTTCACAATACTCATTCATGGGCATACCTTGGTGATTAGGAAACATAGTATTGAGTGTTCCCTTGAAATGGTAGGGTTGAAGAAATATGTGAAACCCTGACACTATACAGTAGTGGAGGGGGGCCCATAGACATAATAGATGGTCTTGTACCCCTCAACCGTGGACATTTTGTAGCATGATTTCCCTCAACTTGACAATTTGTGCACCAAACATGAGGCCTCATCGGTCACATCGGAATAAGATCCTTCACTATTCTGTCAGATTAGAAATTTTATTTTGGAGACCCATAATATCAAGGGCAATAGAATTACTACATGGTCAGTATTCTTGAGGATATCTCGTTGTTTCTTTAATTTGCATTGCATATTCTAAAGCATCCTGCAAGGTGTCAATGTTTTATTACGACAAAGAATCTTGGCCATTGGAAACAAGGCTTTAATAAATCAATCCCTTTGATAACCAGGATCAATTGGATAAGAAAATTTACTAATGGCATCTTTAAATCGTTGCATACACTACCAAACATATTCTCCTTCTCTTTGTCTAATATCCAACATTTATGCTAAACCTTGTTGATTTGACTGAGGACATTTAAACTCCTGAAGAAAGTGTTCTTTAACCTGGTCCATGGTGAGGTTTGGATTCAAATCATACCATTTTATGAGCCATCATAGAGCTCAATCTCTAGGGAAAATTTTAGGGGCTAATATTTGTAGGTGGGCTAATTTTCCATGATTTTTCCAAAAAAACGATTTTCCAATTTCCATTTTTTTCTAAGACGATTCGCCCAAATTTTATAGTACACTATTATTTTACCTTAAAAATTGCCAAAATGTTATATCGACTAATATAAAATCATTGGAAATCAAAATACTACAAAAAAAATTACAATTTTCATATTATGGACTAGTAAGATTCGCCAAAGTTTCTAAACTTTAAGATAAACTTACATCCTTAAAGTTTTCCCTGTCGATCTCACAAAGTTGTTTGAAACTCAATGAGCTTAGTAGCCTCAAGAGTCTATCTTTCCCTGTAGAAAACTTCACACAGGTACCAATGTTTCTCATCGTCTTCACCACCCCTTCATGAAAACTATAGATAATGGGTGAGAGATCCTACAACGTTTTTAGTCATGTTTGGTTTCCCTGGTGAAACTAATACAAATCCTTAGGAGCCCATTTGAGAATAACTACCAGAGCTCAATTGAAAATTACTATCGGAACTATTTTCAATACTATAAATTCTTGTTGCGTACCTAAAGTGCACTTGCTAAAATTTTAAAATCTTACACAATTTACAAAAGAAATTACCAAGATCTTGATACAGTACCAAGGGAAGGTTAGGGAGAGGATTAGTTGCACCACTAGCTTACGGACTGACATTTAAAGGGATCGAGTCATCCTCAAATAATAACCTCCTCTTACAAAATGCATGTTATCATCTGCTGGAGTGTCCTCATCATTCATCCTAATAATTTGTACAACAAACTAGGGCATATGAAATCCTCATGACTCTGTGTGGGTTCTATATCTCCCATTCGAACACCCTATAACACTTCCACTTGAGCCTCCTATTCTGCTAGAAGGATATCCTTCACTTTCTCCTTTCTTGTGCAACTCTGGACTATCCATTCCTTCTCTCTACAATGCTAAACTCATCATTACTTCCCCTATCCTCTGCAAATCTCTTCTTCTCACCCTAATTTCTCTCCCTCCACTCGTCAGATATCTATTCCCTCCATATCACTCTAAAATATTGAGCTTTTTGAAAATCCTCTTAATCCATCGCAACAACACCTCATCTTTTGTAATTGCACAACATCCCTCCCCTAAATCGGGCCCCGAGTACCAAGGGTTTTAAGTGGCCATCTATTTTCTTGGAATAGAAATAGGTTTACTTCAACCATTAAAATTTTGATTCAGAGTGGAATCTCCTTCAACAATATTCCCTGCAACCGATATTTAAAAACTACTTCTGCCTTAAAGAAATATTGATGATTTTCAGTTGAAATTTCAATAATGTACCATTTTAAGTTTGCATTAACCCAAAAATAAAAACTCTTGTTAGTTAAATGTATAAATGGTGCAAATTAGCCAAATTGGTTGTAGTCCAATCTCTGTGAAGCCTGAGGCAATTCCTGAATTTGGCTTTAACTTGTAGCCTCCTTAACCAATTTTGTAATTCTTCACGAAAATTGCACCAAAAAATTTCGTATTGGTCACAAGCAAGTTCTGCAAACAACACCTCTTGCATGACTCAATCTAATTTCTTCTATTTTAGTTGAACTTGTTACAGAATAAAGCGATCAATCTTCTCATGCCACCAATCCTGAATTTCTCCACTAAGAATCCTCGACACCATGATCTAGATTCCTTCTGAAATTTGCATAGGTCTTGGAAATGAAACCATTTGTTAGCATAAAATTCAAACAACAAAGACCCAAGGTTCAACCTTAGGTTTCCAATAAGGATACTATCGTAGTTGCATGACTCAATCTAATTTATTTTGTTTTAGTTGAACTTGTTACAAAATAAAGCGATCAATCTTCTCATGCCACCAATCTTGAATTTCTCCACTAAGAATCCTTGACACCATGATCTAGATTCCTTTTGAAATTTGCATAGATCTTGGAAACGAAACCATATGTTGGCATAAAATTTAAACAACAAAGACCCAAGGTTCAACCTTAGGTTTCCAATAAGGATACTATCGTAGTCTAGCATAATCTTGACATTTTCACTCTCTTGAGAAAAAGGAGCATCTCACCTGAGGCTTGCCGAGACAATGAGAGATATAAGGGATCTAGTATAGTGTTTAAGGATATTTAATCAATGTATTACATATTACACTCCAAATAGATTATTAATCAATGCAACAAAACCAACATGTAGATCAAATACTCATGAATAAAGACAGTAGGAGATTCATGCACTAAAATTTAAATTTTTTAAAAGGGGACACATAATCATTAACCATACATCACAACATAATTCATTCCCTTCCACAAATTATTTCTTTATTAGTCATAAATATTACATCAGAAACCCATGCATGTTTTCGTTATATTCACAAGTTCTTAGTCCATATTACAACACAGGAGTATGACAAGACCACAAAGAGAGAATTTTGACTTCATTCATATAGTTACTCAACACAAAATCAACATGACTCTCTGATTCGAAACCACCAACTCTCTAGCCTTTGAGCCTTCAGTTCTTCAACCTCCAATTCATTCTTCTGTGACCCTTTTATAGATCATGCTCACTTGATTTGGTCCAATCTAATCAACATGCAAATGTTTTGATCCCTATCTCGATTAGGTCCACTTTGACAAGTTATGGTGCTTTTGTCCTTATCATATTTGTTTCTTTCAAAATATGGCATGTGTGTCCTTCCTTTACGGTTTCTGCAAGTCTTGATATAACTAAATTTAAACTTTTATGCTGCTTCCTTATTCTAGTGGCCACTTCCAGCAAGTTTGGACATTCCTTCTCCACAACTGTTTTTGGGCTGGATTTTCCAAAATTTTCTTCAAAAAGGAAGGACCCAACAACAATATTATGTGTGCCAGTATATGCTGGTGCATATGAATGTTCTGTTCCATTGTAGCTCCTAAGAAATGCATTCAAGGGTGTATTGAAGAAAAACCATGGATAAGTTAATGTGACCTGGTGAGGAGAAGTGTTAATAAGCGAGTTCTAAAGGTGTGATCAATTTTCCATTGGCTAACCTACTTGTGCCTATTGCATCATGGTCGAAGCGCCCTAAAATATGACCAAAATTTCTATAATCATTGTGAGAGAATTCAATTGTGAGTAGAGCATGGATCAATCATGTTCTATGGATCATGTTTCGATTGTATCAAAGGGTGTAGGTGTATTGAACATGAATTAATCCATTTATGTCACATTGATTCTATGTTCATGATCTAGAATATTTAAGTGTGGTTAAACGCTTGTCTTAGATTTATGTGGTGGCGAATTAACAATTTGAATTTAGTTGTATTCCTAATACCTATCATGAATATCCAAGAAAATCATTGAGAGATTCAAATCTTCGAGACTTTCTCTCTCCTGTTTGTTAATTATTGTTAATTCTTAAGTTATTTGGTTGTTGGATTTATTATTCTTGTTGTTGGAGTAGTCACATTGAAGGTTTGATAGTAAAAAATGGTTGTCAATTCCAATGTGATAAATTTCAATATGCTAGTAATAATAAGTGAAAAGAGGATATCATTCGGGAATTGGAACTCAGATATTGATTTACACAAAATGTAGTGATCAATAGTATCTTATGAATGAAGAAATAGAGATTTGAACCTCATAGGCAATGAATAGTCATCCCATTATAATATAGTTTTCTGAATAAAGTATGAGTGAAACATGGATCAATATAAGCAACGAAAAATGATAAAACATGGAATTTAGAATGGAGTGGACATGGAAAGATGTAGAGTGTTGGTACTGATGAAGTGAAGTGTATTGGATTTTTACACCAATATTCACAAAATTCCCAATCTGCTCTAATCATCTGGGTTTTTCCAAAGGTGTGTAAATGATATGCTTGAAATGTGTTTGCATTGCAATGTGAAAGTTACAGTTTGGCATACATTCAATAGTTGTATGGATCACCTCCATTCAATGGCTTATAGTGAATGATTGATCTTTTATTGAGATGCACATGCAGACACTAAGTGCAATTATTGTCTATACATAAATTATAGCATTGAATATGATAGAGATTGGCATATGCATAAATCATGGCCCTTGTAATTGTTATCTTTACTTCTTGTATAATGAAACCCAGTGCAAGCCTGAGATAAGTGAGCAGTGATAAGACAATGTTTCAGTGATAAAGGAACACTGACTGATTGAAGAGAAAATAAGAGGATTAGAATAGTGATAGTTTGGAAAGAGTTTTTTGATGACATCTACTACAATAACATTGCACATATTGTGTCATTTGAGCAGTGACATGAGGTTGATGATCTTGTGTTTCAAGAGCAGTAGTTGAGATAGCTTAAGGCTGCACAAATTTATGGCACATTGGATTGTGCACATGGGAAAGAGTTAGCAGTGAAAATGGTAACATTGACAACAATATTGTGACAATATTGTGATAGCATACTCGTAAGTGACTATTGGACAAAAGTTGAGGCAGTGCAGTGATAGTGTGTGTGGTGTGGACAACGATGATATTAGGATTGTTAATAATAGTGGTTGGGTAGTGATCAGAGTAGTGGTTATGAAGTGCAGTGACTGAACAAGGTGATTGTTGTCTCGAATGAGTCATCAGGGAAAAGACCCCGAGTTCAGGCATGGAAGGCCAATAATGGTCCATTTTAGTCTAGGACAACGCTGGTATTTTCACCTCACCCTAAAGGGCAAAGAGTCTCACCCGAAGCGCACAGCGACAAAAAAGGGGAGAAGGGCCCAACATGGAATTGAGGGGGTGTAAGTTAGGCACAAGTGGTCATGCACATATGCATTCATAATACATGAAATAGAGATGATAACCTAACCTCATACACAAGTACTCATCATATATACCACAAAACTAACAACATACTAGTACCGATCTATCAAGCACCAACTTCATGTAATAAGGAGACTATTTAAAATTTTGATAAGCCACACTACATTATATGAAATACACTATGAGTCTTAACAATCATCAACTCGGATTACATTAAAGTGATAGAACAGAATGCATTATAACTTGGCCTCTCGGCATCAACAATACATAAAATACCCGGCTCAATAGCTTGGGTCAGATCTGCTTCGCAACCCAGTGCCTTAGTCTCCAGCTCTTCCTGCTTCTGCTCTTGCATATGTGTACCTCCTCAATAACCCAATCCTTCAGTGTCCAACAAGTATATCCTCAGCAAAAACCTCGATGATTAACAAATCTCAACACCAATAGTAGTGACACCAACAACAACGAACCTCTTCCTTTCTGTTCTCCCTCTTTTTATATCCTTCTCGGTTGCTTGGAATGCTAATTCTCGCTCGGTTGTTTGCTTCCTTGGCTGCTTCTATGCTTTCCCGCCTCCTCGGCTACCTTTTCCTTCCTCTACCACCTTGCCATAACCTTCCTGCAACTATTCATTCCTCCACCCAACCGTTGCTTCCATTTGTCCTTTCCCACCCTACGGTTGGTCAAAACTGGTCAAAAATCTTCAAAAGTAATGAAGGCTCCAACGGGCCCCGACCACAATTTCTTGACTCGTCCTTGAGTGAAGTCATTTTGATCTGGTGGCTCTGTTGTTTTTTCCATGGGTTCTACGGGTGGCGGCTGTGTTGCCACCGGTGTTGTTTCCACTATCTGTTGTGTCGACACCTCTGTTGATGCGATACCTTCTTGCGGAATAGTCATCCCTTCCGTTTCAACCCTAGCATGTGGTGTGGAATTTGTTTCTGTGCCCCTTTCTTGACCTTGTGGCTCCTTTGTCCCAAATGAAGGCTCCAACTTGGGGAATGTTGTTGTTGTCTACTGCCTAAATTCACTGTATCACTAGATAGCCAAGTTCTAGTTTGCGAGGATTGCATCTGCACTTTGTGTAAATGTCTCGGTTGATTGTGATGTTAGGGTTGTCGACCGTTGGACCTACAGGTCATCCAGTTTCCGGCTTCTTGAGTCACATGCCTATTTTACTAGCAAGACCTGCATTCACATTGGGGGCCACAAGTCTCAGATTAATCTCTTCATCCTGGCCAACTCCTCCTCAATTGCATCAACCCAGGGTTAGAGGACATCGATTTGTTCATTTAGTTGTTGGAGCTGAACAAGATTTGTGCATGCCCTTGTGCTGGAAAATGGAGATTGAATCTGCTCTCGCAACGGGTAGACTTGGTGGTTCTTCAGGCTGGAATGCCTGACCAGTCGTGGACTTTGCCCATTAAGGCATATCTGTCGGTGAGGGTGTCAGCTAGTGCAAGTTTCTTTGTCTCAAGCTCTCACATCTTGCTTTCAATTGAGCGTGCATATATTTCCACAGGGTCTGGAAGTGTGTACCTTACAGTCTCTAGCTTCTTCTTCATTTCCACATTTGTGGTTGCTAGGTGTATGCACGCCATTTGTATGTGATCGTAGCAGACGATCAAGGAGCAAGAAGATATGTTCACTGGTGCTTCCATGTTGGCTTCGACGACTATTGGCCACATGGCTTGGAATATCTAAGTAAGTTGATCCACTTGTGCTTGCAACGCTGTATTTTCCTCTTGTAGGTGATCCCATTCTTCCGTTATTGCGAGTAATTGCATCATCTGCTGTTCATGCTTCTTAGTCAATTTCTCATGCAGGCCCTCAGCCTTGTGGGCGGCTTGCTGAATGAAGGAAAATAACTGGGTTGATGACCAGTGATAGAGTGTATCAACCCTCATTATGTCTAGTTCTGGAAATTGTTATTGTAAGGGTAGGCTGCTTGCAATGCATTTATTGGAATGTGAGGTGGGTGAATGCTCTTGATGGGATGGTTGTTGTGATGATGGGGTGAACTGTGGTGTGGCTGGAGTGATACTAGGGTTCGGGGGACTGTGATCTTTATAGGGAGAGTAGGTAGGTACGAGCCAGTCCTTTCTCCCTACCAACTGGTATCCAGACGTCTTTCGGTTAGTGGGTCCAATCCTAGCATCGATATTGTACTCTCAATAGGTGGAATTCCTAAGGTCGATTTGGCACCTTCCTTCCAGCCAGTTGACTGAACTTTTGCTTCCATAGATATTCTCCTATTGCCGAAGGGGAAGAGTTCGAACACCGTTGTAGAGGTGGAAGCTGTTTGCCGGGATGACTCCCGCGACTGATGTATTGTCGTGGTTATAGTGTTTGGGATTTCCTTGACTATGGTAGTTGCGGGAATTTGGTGTTCGACCTCAACAGTGAGATCGATGACTGGGGCTGGGGTGCTAACTTTCAGCTTTTTGGTAGCCAACTTTTTGACTTGGGCGGTGCGGATAACTCGCTTCTTTTGTGGCTTGGTCACTGGTGTCATGGAGGGAGCCTGGGTTAGACCCGCGGGAGGTGTCGTTGAGAGGGGTGGCATTATAATGGGGAACAACATAGCTGAACCTTGAAAATGTTTGGGATATTCACCCTTACCTGGCTCGAAGCTTGTGATTGTCATCCTTACCTCGAACATTTTCTCCTCCATTTGGAGTAGCATTGGTTGGAGTACTTCCATTGCCGCCCTTCTGCTGCTATTTTTTGCTCCCTCTCCTTCTTGGTTCTGTGGTGCCATAACTTTGAATAGGTACCTAGGCTTCCCTTGCGTTATTTCACAGGCCACTCCTGGCCAGGACTCTACTTCTCTGCGCAAGGTCCCCTCTATCAGATTAAATATTTGTGGCCTTAATGTAAATGTGGTGGCGTTGACACACAGTGGTCTGAGATAAGTATGCGTGTGCGAAGCCCCGAACCAGAGGTTGCCTAAGAACTCATATAGGAGAGTCCTGGGTATTCTCTCCGCAGATTGAATGGTGTCCACCATTTATGCGTACCAGCTCTTGAAGGTCGTTTCATTGATTTCCTTGATGTTGGGATCCCCCGATGCCCTCCATGGTTCATATCTAAGTGCAATTTTCTGATCTTTAGTAATAGTTGCCATCTACATATCTGGAGGTGGCCTCCACTTCCACATTGCCAGCGTCATTACCAAATATTCGAACACAAATCCAGTGCTCCCCTGGTAGACACCTTCAAATGCCTCAAAGAGTTCATTGAGTACAAAGGCTGCCCAGTTGAGTATCTCACCCTGGTAGCTGTGTTCTACTATTGAGACTGTGTCCAGGGTGCACTCATTTCTCGTGAAGTGCCTCATCATATTTCCTGCAATCAGGTAGTAGGAAAACCGAATGTTATCCTTGTTGATTTTGTCTATCTTTGCACCTTTTCCCCCCTACTTCATCCCATAACAGGTGTAAATGTTTTCGTTCATCAGTTTCTTGCCTCGCTTGGCCCCAACCTGGAATGTTGTGCTGACTGCATTCCCCATGTTTACCAACCTAGTCAATTGGTAGATATCTTCGACATGGATTGGGTATTCTCTGTCAATCCATAGGGAACCTCCATGCATCCTGGTTGCTAATAGCTTGGTACACTGCATGGCATCTAGATGGGTGCCGAACACAAACAAATTTCTCAAGCTAAACAACGTGGATTTCTATAGCTCTTTGAAGTCTCCCCTAATTCTGGAGGCCCTGGTGCCATCCTCCCGTTAAAATTATTCTGCATATACCTCCCTCTTCATTGCTAGGAATTGGAACCCATCTGTGAATTCGTTGTCGATGAGGTTTGACAGTTCATATTTCCCATACAGGTCATCCATAACTTTGATTCTTGCATCTAATGTGACTTGTGGAACTGATGTGATTCTCTTGGCCGTTGCTCCTCTTCTTCTGTAATCAATTTGCATTGGTGGTCTCCTATTTCTCCTGTCCTTCTCCTGTTCTTCCGAGTGCTTTTGGAATCCTTCTGGTGTTTGAAATTCTACCATTCCTTGCATTCTCCTGAGATTTATGTAGTCGGTTTTGTCACAACATCCCCTAACTGACGAGGCTTCAATCAACTAATTACTCCAACAACCTTTCCATGTATTGTAGCTATCTTTTTTCCGCTGTCGGCTAACTGGTATGTGCCAACTATGATGTGGGCTTGAAAAGTATAGAGTGGGATGCATGGCATCTTTATTCTATAGTGATGGGCTTATTTATTAACTAATTCTATGCTTAACGGGAAATATTTTGTGACCCTACCTTGACAGTTGCCTTATTGTTTACTGAATCAGGAAATAACTACTGGTATGGTGGATGGGACAGGTGCATGTGCAGCCACCAATTTTGGAAAAAGTTCGAACCTACGTGTGTTCTGCTGACAGTCTTTGACATGCATGACTAGTGTTCCTACCAACTAGGCTTGCTGACTCTACTGACACTACCCCCCCGACCAAAAATGGGTTGCTGTATTTGTCTACTGACCGCAACCTTATTATGAAAACTAATTTTTTATTTTATTTTTATTTTTATTTTATTTTTATTTTTACTTATGGAAAGGTTTTAGGTGTGCACCATTCACCCATCCTAGTAGCAGGACTCCATCCAGTTGCACAAGTCTCATCGCACTCGATTCCTTATATGTGAAATTATGAACGGGCCTAGCCAGTGCATCTGTAGTTTTCCCGGGAACTTGAGGAACTTGTTGTCATAGAGGAGCACTTGGTCACTGACCCCAAATGATTTCTTCTTGATGTGCCTATCGTGCCAAGCCTTCTATCTTTGTTTCTTGACAGACTGATGGAACTTTTCTAGGAATCGTGTTTCGTTGAGCTCTAACAACTGGCTCAGTCTGTTCTGCAAGGCACTGCTATCAGTCATTCCTGTTGCTTCTGAAATGAACATGCTGGGTAGTACAAACTCTGCTGGAACCACTGCCTCTCTGTTGTATACCAGCTAAAATGGATTCTGTTTGTGGAGTCTTTTAACTATTGTTCTATATGCCCAGAGTGTTGCTGGAATTCTTTCATCCTAGTCATCTCTATTGGCTGATATGATTTTGGTTAGCCCTTTTTCCAGTATCTTGTTGAATGCTTCTACTGCACTGTTTTCTTGTGGATGGTAAGGGATGCTCTTCCGATGCTATACCATACAAGTTGTTAATAGGACATGAATTGTCTCATTCAGGAAGTGTGTACCCTGGTCGCTTGTGAGACTCCTTGGGCATCCGAACCTTGAGATGATGTTTTCAAAAATGAAGTGCGCTGTGGTTTCTGCTATGCGGTCTTTTACTGGTGTGACTTCTACCCATCTTGACAGGTACTCTGTGGTGGTAATTATGTATCGGGCTTTGGAGTGACGTGTTGGTGGGGATATTGGACCAATGAAATCTACTGCCCACTTATCAAATATATGCACCGTGTGGACTGGGTGTAGTGGTAGCTCATCGCATCAGGAAGGCCTTCCAACTCTTTGACAAACATCACATTCATTGGCGAATGCCTTCGAATCCTTATGTACCATAGGCCACCACAGTCCCGCTTGTAGTATCTTCCTTGTAGTTGCCTTACCCCCTACATGTCCTCTCATAACCCCTGCGTGGCACTCCCATAAGATATCTTCTCTTTTGTGTTGTAGGACATAGCGTCTGAGTATCTAGTCTAAGCCCATTTTGTAAAGGTGTCCTGCTATGAGTTGGTGATCTACTGCTCTGACCACTAGGTGCCTTTTCTGCGTTGCAGTGTAGCCTTGTGGACAACTGCCTATTGTGAGAAAAGTAGCAATTTCCTGCAGGTGGTCGGGTATGGTTTTTATCCTAAACAAATTGGCATCAGGTATCCGGTCATCTATTGCTCCATCAGTGTCCCCTATTTCCAGGAGAGAAAGGTGATTTGGGCCTACATTTAGTTTTCCCGGCTTAACAACTACTTCAAACATCAACTCTTGAAATAATAATAGCCATCTGCATATTCTTCCCTGCAGTACGAGCTTGTTTACTAGGTATTTCAGTGAAGAATGGTTTGTGAAAAATTTGAATGGCACCCCCAGCAGGTAGTGCATAAAATTTTGGAGAGAGTAGACCATTGCTAGAGAATTTCATTATGTTGTTGTGTAATTCTTTTCTCTCGTGGAGAGCTTTCTGCTTACGTAGTATACTGGATGATCCATCTTCTCTCCTGGTTGCACCAAGATTGCTCCTAGTGCTATTCCAGATGCATCAATATGTACATGGAACATTTTGTTCCAGTCAGGGTACACCAATGTGGGCGCACTTACTAAACTTTCTTTTAGTTTTTTTAGCGCTACTTGAAAATCTGTTGTCGAAATGAATTCCACTGTCTTCTTTAGCAGTCTCTCTATTGTGGCTGTTATGGTTGCATAATTTTTGATGAATCTTCTGTAGTACCCCATATGGCCTAGAGTTTCTCTTAGTTGCTTTATGTTGCGGGGTGGTTTCATGTGGACGATTGCTGCTATTTTGGCAGGGTCCATGCAGACTCCATCTTTGCTAACAATATGGCCTAGCAGGGTTCCAAAGGGAACCACGAAAATGCACTTCTTCAAATTTAAAGAGATCTGTAATTGTCTACATCGTTCGAACATTACTCTCAACATAATGGTATGCTTTTTCAGTAGGCTATACATTGTCCAATCATCCATGTAGACTTCTAGGAACTTATGAATATAGTCTTAGAAAGCTGCTACTACAATCCTTGAAATGACTGCTGGCGCATTCTTTAATCTGAATGGCATTACATTGAATGTGTACGACCCCCACTCCATCATGAATGTTGTTTTCCTTTTATCTTCTTTGGCTATTCAGAACTAGTGGTAGCTTGAGAAGCCATTTGTGAACGAGTAAGCCTCATTCCCCGCAACATTGTCTAGGACTTTGTTGTTGAAGGGTGTGGGGAATGGGTCATGCACGCATGCATTGTTCAAGCTCCTATGGTTGACACATACTCTAATCTTGGTTACATCCTTCTTGTTTTGAATCACTATAGTGCTTATCGAGTCAACTTCATCAATTGGAAAAATGATTCCTGCATCCATCATTTTATCAATCTCCCTTTTAACTTTTTCTTTGACCCTTGGGTTCAACCGGTATGGTCTATGCTTCACTGGTCGGACTCCTAGTTTTAGAACAATTTTTATTTCTCCCAAGTTACCTTTAGCCCCCTTGAGCTCAACTATCGAGGTGGGAACAGGTCCTGGTATTCTTGTAGCAAGTCAAAAATTTCTTTAGTGGTATATTCATCCCAGTAATCTCCTACTGATGCTATCTTGGGTTTATCCTCCATCCTTACATTCTTCTTCCTCAGTTTCATTGGTAGGAGATGAGTACCTTCTGTCAAGGGACTCTCGCGGATCCCCCTTTCTCCCTCTGTTTCTTCAAAGGCTAGGTGTTTAAGCCCTTCCAATCCGTCTTCTAGTTCTACGTTGATTCTGTCGCAGGTTACAAGTCTTGGAGATTCTATGTCAAATAAGTATTGTAGAAAGTTTTCTTTGCGCTCCCCCTCAACTAGTGTCAACAGAGTGAACAAAACCCCTTTCACCACTTGAAGCACTTCTGTCATTTGTGCTTCACTATCCTTGAATGAGAAATCACCGATGAACTGTGTTTTCAAGGCATCCCAAGCAGTTGTTTGTCGTCGTAGTTCTTCATGGATGTACCACAGTCAGGGGATGGTGCTGAGGGTGTGTATAAAGGCATGCACCCACAGGTTTCTTGGTAGTCCCTGGCTTTCCCAGTTGGTCGTACACCCTTTGACATGTTCCTTGAGACTTGAATTCCTCGTGTATTCTTTTTGGTTTGGTGCCCGATCTTCTTTTTTTCTAAACCTTTCCTTTAATGCTTGCTTTACATCCTTCCAGTATTTCAATGCTTGGCAGTGTCGTTTCCACCATCTTGCTAGTATTGCCATGAGCGCAATGTCTAGAAAGGAAATTCTCTATTCTTTTGGTACATCCTTGTCCATCCTATCTAGGAATTGATATATCAGTTCAAGGCCAAAATACTTCGGGATGTCATTCTTTCCTATATCTCCCCAGTTTACTCGGCTTATTATTGCACATCGTCAGGTTGTTAGTTCATATCCACCCTGCTGCCATGCATCCCATGTAGCTTTTAAACCAGCTTCTGAACTTTGGATGCTCCTCCAGCTAACCAAACCTCCGGCTGTAGGATTTATGTAATCTTCCCTCTTTCTTGCCGCGAGAGTATACAACTGATCTAACATCCCTGGTTCTTCCCTGTCGTCTGTTGGTTCTGTAAACCTGGGTCCTTAATAAGGGTCCAGTGGCTGAATCACTCTCAGGCCTTCTTCTTTAAAGATCATAAGTTCCTTTTTCAAATCTATGACGACATAGTTTTCATATACCTAGTCAATCCCCAAGAGTGATGGATATGGGTCTTTCCCCCATAATGTATATTACATCGAATTCAATGTGTGTTTTTACTCCTACTACATCAGCCTCTACATTCTCTAGTCTTCTGATGAGTAGTATACAGCATTGATTTTCCATTCTCAACTGAATTGGCGAGTACTTCAGTTGCGGCTTCCCCATTGCCTCCCAGGTATTTTGGGGTAGGATGTTTACACTGATCCCATATCTAGCATGGTGTCCTTTATCTAGAATCTTGCCACCTGCGCATTGATTCAAAATTCCTTAACGCTTCTCTTCTTATTTCACTTTACCCTCCTTGATGCTTTCTCTGGCTAGACCTTGCAAGGTTGTCCCAAATCCTCTTGTTCTACGGACACTGCGGCTTTCAAGATTTTCCGTAATTCCCTTAGCGTGGTCTCATCTTCAACAATTTTTAAGAACAATTTAAGCCATTCCCCAATGTGTTGGGTAGGGTTAGACCCACAGACTTGTGGACCTCGGGTGTCCCTATCTTCAGTCATCCCTTTGAACAATTTGGCTGCTTCTTGGTAATACTGCTTCTGGCGCTCGGGTTGATACGCCTTTGGTGGCGATGCCGCTTTGATGATCATGGGGGTTTCCCCGACGTAGCGATATTCCCCTATCTTCTTCCCTCCTCAGGTGACTATATTGATATTTGTTGTGGGGAGACCCTCGTCGGTTCGAGGCTCGGCATTCACCGAGTTAGCCCCTCATTGTCTAGTCCTCTCTTCCCATTTCGCGATGAGCTCTAGGTAGTCTTCTGTCGCATGGGTATTAACTCTGCACTATGAACACCATGGTCTTCTCAGGAGCAGGCATTCCATTGCGACATGTCCTTCTTGATCTCCCTCCATGTCCATTTCCTCCTCGCCCGCTAGATTTGATTCATTGACTTGGAACGTGGATCTATCTAGTCTTTCTGCCAAAGCATCCAGCGCTCGACATTGATCGGTGCGATGAGTAGTCAATGCGTAGAACTCGCAGTAGTTGTTATTAGGGATGCTCGAGTACTTTTCCAGCACTGGACACATCCGCGGCAGGTGTCCATAAGTTTTGCAGATTTCATAGAAATCTGCGTTATTCCTTCCTGGGAAGGGTTCTTGCGCCCCGATGGCCACAACCCTTGCGGTTGGAGTGGTTCCCGATGACCCCGCCACCCGTCCTGCTTGGTTAAGACCTCGCAATCGCATGCATTTCGTCGCAACGTGCCCCTCCATCAGGCAATGGGTGCACCAAACATTGGGCCCGACTGGACATATGGGTTGAAGATCCCTCAGCTTCTCGGTCAGGTTCGCGATCTGGCTTTGCAAGCCCGTGATTGTTGGATGTTGTAGAATTATGCCTCCCCGATATTCATGGGGATACTCTGCCATTGTTTCTATCCGCGATGCTTGCTCTAAAGCATCCTATCGGGTTCCCATCTTCTGTTGTGTCAATGGTGTCATGGTCAAGGGCAAGAGCACCGTGATGAACCGATCCCGCTGGTGGTTTGGGTCCAAAGTATAACTCAACTTGGCAATGATGTCCTTAAACCTTTGCATGAGCTCCCACATAGTCTCTCCTTCCCTCTGCTTAATTTCCCATAACTCTGATAGTCCTTGCTGATCAGTTTGTGGTACCTTGAACTCTTGCACAAATCCCCTCTTAATGTCATCTATGGTTGGGTTCTAGTTTTTCTCTGCCCAATTTATGAACCAACGTAGGGCCCGTTCCTAAGTGTGATCTAGAATTCCACCACCCAAATGTTATCCGGAGTCTGGCGGGCTCTCCAGATGGCTTCACAGAGGTACCAGTGTTGCTCCACATCCTTAGTCCCCTTACCTGCAAACTCCGGGTATCTTGTAAATGATCCCACCATACTACTCTGAATGTTAGCTAACAATACAAACCCGTTGGTTCCCGGATGTATCGACCCCTGTAGTCCCAAGTTACTGCTATAGCTAGTTCTGGTATCACCTCCAGTATTGAGACCAATCCTGTATTTTTCTCGTTCCATGTGTACTCGTGCTGCTTTTGTTAGGTTAAAGATGAATTATTCTAGTTTGTGATAAGGTACCAGGAGAAGGTCCGGGAAAATGTCACTTGTGCTTTGGGGTTGGGGCTGCTGAACTTTGGTGGATGCTGGTTCTTCATCGAATAACTTCCTCATTTTGTCACCCACGTTGTCATCATCTTCATGCCAGCATGGGTTCCGATCTTGTGGTTCTCCTTCTGCAACCTTCGGGGAGGATCCCCCATAGGTTCCCGGTTGCAATCCCACATCAAAAACATTCCAAGATAGTCCTCCTCCAGTTCCCTATTGCGATCCTATTTCCATAACATACATGGAATGTCTTTCCCCCTCTTCCCGATTCTGACATCATTTCGTCCCATATTCTGGTGCCCTAACGTCCTCTTCCCCCTTCATCTCAGCTTGGGTTTTTTCCATCACCACTCCTATCAGGCAGGACCCTCTCATTGTTTTCCCTAGGGCCCAAGCTGCTCTTACCTGCCACTTATCTGCTAACAACACCCTTCTCTGTGCTCTAACATCATTCACTTTCTTTAATCCTTCTGCACCCATCCCCCCACAACACCCTTATCCCCTTGTGGGCAACATTTTCCCCTTTAGTTCCTTCCCTTGATACTGGGGTTTTACGCTTCCATCCCGGCAGTGGTTAGAGATAGCAATTCCATTTTCTACCAAAAGCATCTTAATCCACGTCAACATTTCCCATATCAATTCCCCCCTTATCTCGGAGTTGAACACCGCCTCCGCCCTTGAGTAGGATTGACAACTTTCTGCAACAAACTCAACTACGTATCCCTCTACCGTAGTTCTCACCCTGAAATCAATTGCCCTCGTCCGCTCGTTATACAGCTATTGTAATAGTGCAGTCTCGAACGAAGTCCAACTATGGTAGTCTCTCGCCGATCTGCTCGAAGGACTTTGCCGCTTCAGTTCCCTCAACCAATTGTTCAGGTCCTCAGGGAATTTGCACCAGAAAATTTCATATTGGTCATCTGAGCTATTAGCATATAGGATCTGCTTATGCACCCTACCGATCGACTGATTCCTGCAGGAAATTCTTTTTTCCACAAATTGGTCTATTTTGTGATTCCACCAATTTCCGATCTCTCTCTTAAACACCCTCGACACCATATTCTGAACTAGTTCTCCTAATTTCAGATCTTGGCAACTGAACCATTTGTTCGCTCGAATGAGTCATCAGGGAAAATACCTTGGGTTTAGGCACGTAAGGCCAACAATGGTCCAATGTAGTCTAGGACAGTGCTGCCATTTTCACCTCACACTAAAGGGCAAAGAGTCTCACCCGAAGCGTGCCGTGACCAAAACGGGAAAAGGACCCAACATGGAATTGAGGGGGTCTAAGTTAGGCACAGGCAGTCATACACAAATGCGTTCATAATACATGAAACAAACATAATAATACCCTAACCTCATACACAAGGACTCATCATATATACCACAAAACTAACATCATACCAGTACCGATCTATCAAGCACCAACTTCATGTAATAAGGAGACTATTTAAAATTTTGATAAGCCACAGTACATGATATGCAATACACTATGAGTCTTAACAATCGTCAACTCAGATTACATTAAAGTGACAGAACGAAATACATTATAACTTGGCCTCTCGCCATCAACAAAACATAAAATACCCAGCTCAGTAGCTCGGGTCAGATCTGCTCCGCAACCCAATTCCTTAGTCTCTAGCTCTTCTTGCTTCTGCTCTTGCATCTTTGTACCTCCTTAGCAGCCCAATCCTTCATTGTCTGATAGGTCCATCCTTAGCAACAACCCCGATGATCAACGAAACTCAAAACCAATAGTAGCGACACCAACAACAACCAACCTCTTCCATTTTATTCTCCCTCTTTTTATATCCTTCCCGACTGCCTCAACTGCTAGTTTTTGCTCGGCTGTTTGCTTCCTTGGATACTTCTACGATTTCCCGTCTCCTTGGCTACCTTTTCATTCCATTGCCACCTTTCCATCACCTTCCCGTAACTCCTCATTCCGCCACCCAACCATTGCTACCATTTGTCCTTTCCCGCCCTACAGTTGGTCAAAACTGGTCAAAACTCTTCAAAATTAACGAAGGCTCCAACAATGATTAGTGTGATCTATCATATTCATTTATCTTTCTTTCTTAATGGGAGTAGGGTGGCACAAGGTGTATATTGAAGTCTCCTTTAGGTTGGTGCCTAAGAGTACTTCAATGTGGTTGGGTGGTGCTAAGACAGGTTGGTGCATGTGTAGTAATTTGATGCTTCTAGGGTGTTGGTCCATCCTTTCATTTGGAGTTGATAAAACCAGGGGGTTGGTGCCTTCTTCTAGTTGTTATTGATAATTAGAGATTTGGAGCTTCATTTAGGTTGGGGCCTGTAAATAAGGGGGTTGGTGCCTCCTTCTAGTTGGTGTTGGAGAATCTTGGAAGTCGGTGCTTCTTATTGATGTAATCTTTAATATATACATTAAAAGTGTTCCTGTGGTTTTCTCCCATTTGGTTTTCCATGTAAAAAGGCTCTTTTGTATTGTGTGTGATGTTGTTCATTGTTGAATGGTATTATTAATTTTTAATGTTTGCATGATAATTTTGAAACAATAAAAAGTTCCCAACATTGATTCACCCCACCCACTAGTATTGGTGAAAATTCCAATAGTTACCAATAGAAAGCTATAGCTAAAGGAATTATTCTCTTTTTACATGCATGATGTAATATAATTTCATGAAATTGTGAACATGGGAAAAACATAAATTTTATTCTCTTGTTTAATGGATTGGGCTTTCTATTCTCTCTATATAAAAGGCCACTTTGGAGGTTTGGTCAAGAGTTTTAAAAATAAAATTGAATATATATCTAGCTCCATATTGACTACAATAATTTAGTTGGAATGTAAATCAAAATATCTAGAAAAAATGCACAACAACATAAACTTATATGGACCTAATGGGGATAGGAAGGCTTCCTAGGATAACATGCTAGTTTAATGTAGTTTAAGAGAATAAAACTTAATCATTAGAGGAGATTTGAACTAAATATGAAGTTAGGAGAAATATATGGGAAAATTTATAGGAAATACCATTTACAAACTACTTCATCCGTATTTTTTAGGATTTGAAACTACTTGATGTGAAGCCTATTCATTTGGTTCTAACTTGGAGGAATTGAATGAACGTGACAGGGGAGGGGAAATTTAAAAAAAGAGTAGAAGGGTTTTGGTTATAAAATAATTATAGAGGAAGCTAGTAGGATGAAGCCTTAGGTAGGACATTGGGCATATTTAGATCAATTTCCTATCTTATTCCAATTTGAATCAAAAGCACGAAAACCCCTCTGCTCCCTTTGAATTCAATCACAATTTTCTAGAAGAGGAGTAATTTAGAGATATAGTAATTCAAAATGACATAAGTATGATAATAATTTTGAAGAGTGAAAAAAGTTCCATTTTGTTGAGAACTTGAAAAATGTGAAGAAATCAATATTTTAATAGGTTTGGAGAAAACAAAAAGAAAGATAGAAACTTTCGAAAGAAGTGGAAGAGAAAAATAGTAGCTTGTTTGAGAATAATGTTGATGGTGTTTTTACAAAGGAAGAGTATCATTGTTTAAAAAGAGTGGCAAGGAAAAAGAAGGAAATATTGGAAAAAGGAACTATGGAGTGGAGGCTTAAGCATAGGGTGATTTGGTTGGTAGAGGGTGACAAAAACACAATTGTTTTCCAAAATAATGCTAAGCAAATGAAAAAGCCAAATACAATTTGGACAATAAATTTACAAGAGCGCTCAAAGGGGAGATACTTTCTAGAAATCACTGAAGAAGACATAAGACACTTTGAACCTTTCTTCCAAGAGACAAATAGGGCTAACATAGTAGAAGTGATCAATATAATATCCTCCTTGTTCCTTAGACTAACTAATGAGTAAAATAATGAAGAGTCGGGACCTAAAATATCCAAGGAATAATTGAAACTAGTTTTGAATTCATTTAAGGAGGGAAACATTCCAAGATTGGACTAATAGAATTTGGACATTTTCTTAGGTTTGTATGATCTCTTGGAGGACTAATTATTAAGAGTAGTGGAAGAGTCTAGAGCCTCCAAAAAGCTTCTTGTAGTTTTAAATGCTACATTTATAACTTTGATCCCTAAAAAAAATGAACATGGATATTTTGATGATGATAGGCTAATATCACAATGAAATTGAGTTTATAAGCTCATCTTAAACATATTGGGTAACAAATTGAAATCCATTTCATCAAGTGCAATCTTAGAGGAACAATCTAGTTTTCTCTTCAATAGACAAATGCATGATGCAATTGGCTTAATTTAAGAATCTATGCACACTCTAAAGGTAAACATGACTGCAACAATGGTAATGAAAATAATTTTGGAAAATGCATATGATAAGGTAAACTAGTTATATAGAAATATTATTGTTGATCCAAATAGGGATGAACATTCAAACAATGAATTAGATTATGGGATGCCTCCTTCGAGTTCCCTTGAGATTGCTACTTAAGTTTATTTTATGCTTCAAGAGAGATTAGGAAAGGATTCCTATTGTCTCCTTTCCGATTACTATTGGTGAGAGAGAGTTTGAGTAGGTTGATCATTGCGTCAAAAAGAGAGGGTTCCATAAGAGGTATAAAAGTAGTAGGCTCCATCAAGTTAACTCTTCTCCTCTTTATAGATAATTTAATTCTATTGAAAAGAGACATAATACAAGAGATGACCAAATACAAAGAAATACTAGATCTCTATTGCCAGGAAACTGTCATGGAAGTAAATGTCAAAAATACTATATTCCCTTTAATGGGCTAAAAGAATAACTGGAAAGGAAAATTTAATATGGAATTCCATCATATGATTCTATTTCTTTGAAATAAGGTATTAAGTGCTTCAGTTTTCACTTAAAGCTAAATGATTATAAATTCTTTAACTATATAATAAAATTGAAGAAATAACACTGGATTGGTGTCTTATTTGGTTGCCTCATGGAGGTTGTTGTAGCTTGTACAATTACCCCCCACTATGATATGAATTCTCCATAAAATAATGGGGACCCTTCTAAATTTTTCTTGTATTATGAGCTTTTAACCATTTTTAATTATTTAATTTTGATTTTATCACACTTGTCCACCTTTTGATTCACTTTGTTTTATAGTTTTCCACGAGTTTTCTGAATTTATTTGTTTTTGTTTCATTGGTTTTTCCTTAGAAATATTATCCATTTGATTCAATATGATCTTTGTTTTATTTTGTAGAATACCAAAAGGATAATGTGTTTTCTTAAAATATGGACCCAGTTCTTGTTTTAATGGACCAATTGCACCAGAAGTTAGATGTCTAGATAATGCATAGTCTAGATTTGAATTAGAAGAAAATCATCACATTTTAATTTAAGTTGGATGACGTATGTGGTATTTTCATTAAGATGCAGATGAAGTTTGAACGAGTCACTTGAGTTGTTCTAGATATTGGATTTATCATATTCAAATCCACATGGAATACATTAATCTTAATCTATTCTCCTATAGATGCTTGGAAGGCAGATGACATTTCCCTTAAGTATTTTCTTTCAAATTTTATATCTAAACATATGAAATTCATTGATTCACTTTCAGGTTTGACACATGGCTTTGATAATATGGAAATGTGGACCTGTCATTTCACGCGGTACTTTTGATGATATACTTGTCGATGTGTACTAATGACATCACTATCATATCACATCTATATCTAGAATAAACTATCTAATAAACTCTTTGAAGCACCCATATGTCCAAGTGTTGAATCTATTTTCCTATTAACTTATTACATCCAAATATGGGATTGAACTCTTTGAATGTTCAATATATATTATATACTCCTAGATGTTGAATATCCCTCTCAATAGTTTTATATTTGAATTCAGGGTCAAGCATGTCAGACTGGGGATTGCTAAAAAAAGCTCCTCTCTAAAATATCATGTGGCAAGTGGCACCTGTGTCAAGTAGCCATGTGCCTCTCCAAGAAGTGGGTGCAATTTTAAACACATCCTCATGCAATATAATATTACAGTGAGCAACAATGTAATGAACTAATTTTGGTGCATTACATTTTGCTTGATTTGGAAATTTTTATTTTTCTTCTTGTTTTGTGATCTTCTCCCATGGAATTTTGCATGTTTTGGATTCATGTCCATTTCTCCCACAAAGGACACAATGTAGATCAGGTCTCTCTATTTGATTTTGTCTACCCTCCCTTTGTCTAAATTTCCTTCTCCCACATCCTCTTTTGTTGCTATCTCCTTTGGTAGAGTTAGTATTTCCTTTTTAGGTAATACATATAGTCTCCTCAGTGGACTGTGATTCCTTTTTTTTCTTTCCAAAGGATTTTTCTCTTTTTGCAACCTTCTCAGCCGGGGTGTCAAATGTCATGTTTTTCCATCTAACCACTTACTTTCAAAGATTCAATGTACTGAGTGTAGGTAGGATAGAGGGACTTTATGAAGGCTATGAGAGGCAGATCTATCTTAACCTTGATGGCATCTATGTCATGCATGATAGATTTGATTTATGAGGGTAGTGCCATGGGGTCATCATCTTTCAGTTCAAGGTTAAAAAGATTCACAAGTAGCTATCTAAGTTTTAAATCTGAATGAGAATCATACAGATCTTTTAATTTTTTAATTGCTACATATGAATTAGTGACTAAGAAAATGTGTCTGCTTACCTCATCACTTATTATAGCATTTACGGGGAAAATGTTTCTGGTACTTTCTGTTCCAGATGGCATGCTCTCTAGTAGATGTAGGTTTGTCTAGTCCTTCCTCCTTCACCTTCACTTCTGATCCAAATTTGTCATCAACCTTTTCTGTGGCTTCTCCTTCACAAAATCCATCCCATAGGTCACTAAAAATGAGTGTGCTCTTTATCTTTATGACCCGTTCTGTGTAATTTTCCTTGCTAATTAAAACCATGCCAACTATGGAATTGAGCGCATACATTTTTCATCCAACAATTCTTGAACAACTTTGATAAAAAACTCGTCATGCTCAAGAAACCCTCATGTGATTTCACAAAAAGAAAGGATTTTTAATTCTAGGCATTGAAAAAGACAAGCATGTGAGAAACTTAACTTCCTAACAATACAATAATATTTGATTTTTGTTACTCTTATAACAACAACTATACAATACAAAAATATTTGAGTTTTATTACTCTAGTAACAACAACTGTAAACAATAAAAAGGGTTTAGAGACATTATCTTTGTTCAACCCAATTTCTTATCAAATGAACTGCGACATTCAACTTATATCCAACCTATATGCATATGAACATTGACTCCTTAATCTCCTTTAGCAAGATTCAATAGATTTGTGAGTACATCATCACATTCTCCTATTGTAGGCCCAATTACCATTCTGATATAATTGGCTAACTTTAAGATTTACTACACTCGCGGGATTTGGATCCAAAAGAAGAGACTGAATGACAAGGTGATACACTTGGAGACACATAATATTAGGGGGGATGTGATATTGAATCCCTAATTAGAAACGAAGAAGACTAGAATGATGGTGCACTGTCATCTTTTTAAAAGTTTATGCAAAGGAGCTTCCATGGAGGCCCTTAAACTTGTGTTCTTGTCTGCTCATAGTGGCACAATACATAATAGAACATCTATAACCTTAAAAGAAAAAACTTTCTTGCGCACCATTATTTTCTAAAATATTTTTCATTGCCATTTTATTTTGTTGTCTGGCTTTATTTTCTCCAGCAATAGTGATGGCTGCATCATCCAACAAGTAGAGCCACATATGTTTAACATAATTTTACAAAATGTTTTATTAAATTTGTACACCTTTCACCATTCTAGACATGTATCTTCAAAAACATTAAACAACCTTTTTATTCTCAAAATTAATAATTGGTGACCCCATCAAATTAACAATCATCCCACAAGTAGAGAATTATTTTGGAAATGGAAAGTTAAAGATACAGAAGCGTTGATTTAGCCTTAAAATAGAGAAGGATAGCAAGTGATTACTATTTAATTATTTCAATCACATGATGGGGTTGCAGAGGGTGGCATGGATTGATTTGGATCACTGCTCATTTCTCACAATGCGTTCCAAAATTGTAACACGATGAGCCCTGCTGCAAATTACAATGATAACAATTTGGCCTTCAAGTTCATCATTAAATAAATAACAAGACAAATCCCTTTGGTAGAAGCAGGTTTAGATGCCAATGGTAGAAAAGAGTTTGGGAAGAGGATCACTCAGCTCTGATACCATGTCAGACTGAGGATTGCTCAAAAAATTCCAACATCTTATTATTGAATGAGAGGCACAAATTTATTACAAAGGAGAAATGGTTCTCCAATTATGTGGGCTAGTGGTTTTCCTAATGAACTTTTTGTTTCATATTTGCAACTAATTTCCATTCACCATAATCCCAAAGGATTAGGTGTCTATTGATTTTGAATCCACTTCCTTCAAATAATTTGCTTCTCATGGTGAATGGAAAGAAGCCATGTATAAGGACTATGATGCACTCATAGAACACGGGACTTGGAAATTGGTAGACCCTCCATATGGAACCAAACCAATTGGCTGCAAGTGGGTCTTCAAAAACAATATAAATTAGACAACTCACTTGACTAGCACATAGCAAGGCTCATGGAAAAGGATTTTCACAAAAAGAAGGTGTTGAATATGAGGAAACCTTCACTCCCATAGATAAATGGGTGACCATATGGACCATATTCTCTTTGGCAGCAAAGAAATGATGGAAAATCCATCAAATTGAAATGAAAATAGTTTTCTTGAATGGGGATTTGAAAGAAAATGTTTTTATGTCTCAACCTGATGGTTTTGTTGTGAAGGGGCAAGAATAAAAGGTATGCAAACTCATCAAACCCTTGTATGGTCTAAAATAACCACCACAAGCATGGTATGGAAAACTAACTAAGCATCTTATGAAGCTAAATTTCAAACACTACAATATTGATGATGCAACTTTGTTTGTCAAAAAGTTTGGAAAAAATGTTTATGTAGATGATCTGTTAATAATTGGAAACAATGAAACCTATGTTGCATTCGTGAAGAAAGAGCTGAAGAAATGTTTTGAAATGACAGACTTGGGACATATTCATTATTACTTGGGCATTTAAGTACATCAAAATCCAAAATACATATTCATTTCCCAAAAAAAAATACATTGGATAACTATTGAACATATTTGGCATGGTAGAATGTAGCTCTATCCACTCCAATGGAACATAACTTGAAGCTTACATCAAAATAAGGGAATGAATTTGAGGATGCAAAGAAGTATAGATAGCTTGTAGGAAGTCTCATTTACCCCATCACAACCAGACTAAATATCTCATATGTTGTTAGCATCCTTTCAAAATTCATCCAAAAACCATGTGATGGACATTGGTCTATTGCAAAAAGAGTCTTGATATGCTTAAAGGGGACTCAATATTATGGAATGAAGTACACCAAGGTGGATGACTTCAGCCTTATTTTACATTTTGATTCATGGAGTATCGACTTCAGGATATCTCATGAGTCTAGGATCAACAAATATCTCCTACGAGTCATGCAAATAGTTAGTTCTGAAAGATTCCACAATAGAGGAAGAATATGTGGTGGCCGCAAAAGCAAAAAAATGTTGGCATCATGGTGTTGGCATTAATGTCAACCCTGGATCCAATTGTGTTAGCATTGATGTCAATCCTGGTAATGTGGGAGCTTGATAACCAGACCATTGATGTCTTAGGGGGAGATAGGGTGTTGTGTGGTTTAGGTTGATCTAATGTTCCTTGATGGATGGAAAACATGAAGTTATTTGAATTTAATTGATTGAACCAAGTAATGTTATATCAATAATTATTTTTTGTCAAATGTACCATAATGCAGTTAGAACAATGATATCGGGCACAAGGAGCATTGGTTCCAAGTGAAAATGGTTAAATATGAAATTAAATCTCGAATGGAAGTGCATGGGTCCAGTGTTTAATATTCCAAGTATTTGTGGTTATTTAATTGACCAAGTATTTAATTTAGTTAGATATGTTATGGGACTTGACCATGGTATAATGAATAATTTGACTATATCCATGGCTTAAAAGTTGCTTGATTTTCTCACCCATGGTAAATCTCCGATGGTTTTTGTAGTCGACTCATTTGTTTGATATGAGCTCAAATATCATTGGAATTTACCATATTAAATGCCAATGGAATCTCTCATTGGCTTGATTTTGTCTAAATGAAGCAATGGCTATATAAACGAACATGAAAGACATTTGAAGCATCGATTAACTTTGGTAGTGGGTGTGATCTAAAGATTTGGTCCGAATGTATGAAATCGATTAGAAAGCATGTGATTCTATCTCTTCTAGTACCCTTACTTTTTGTTGTTCTTGTTTTGATAAAAGTGTAAGGCTCATGGTTAATAATGCATGGTATTCAAAGGTGAATTAAGTTTATGGAGCCATTTCTTTATAGTTTATGGTTAATATTAATGGTTGAGGGTTAATTATTTTTATATATTGTGGTTGGGTTGAAGAAGCACACAATTTTAATTATGGTATGGTGTTGATAAGAATGAGATGATATTTGATTTTCAATAGTTTTTATGAGAGATAGTATTTGGAATATTACATATTTTGATTAATTTTTTTTTTTTTAAGTGTGTTTTAATTGTGGGAAGAGATTTGATGGGTGATCTATTTGGAAAGATTAATTTCCTCATGGTACACTGCTTTATGAATGTGATTTATATAAACCATGTGTTGATTTTATGAATGGTTTCATGGATGATTTATTACTTCATAGTTAGGTTGAAAAGATTAATTTCCTTTTTATGTTGTATAGATGGATTGGAAAGATTAATTTATTTATTGTACACCACTTAATGCAGATGGTTTCAATAAACCATGTGTTGATTTTAAGAATGATTTTATGGATGATATACAACAAGGCATGGTATTGGCAATGCATGGTAGTCAGTTTAGTTTTGGTTTGAGAAAATCATTAATGTGAGACATGGTTTTGGAAAATCATGAGTTATTTGGAATGTGGATAGAAAACCATGGACATGATTTGGATGGGCATTAGCATGGAAAAGTTAGTGAATGCCCACAATATATAGTGAAAGTAAATAGTGTGTAGAGCTTTGACTTTGGGCCAATGAGAATTTGAACTCAGGGTTTGTTGTTGAGTAAGAAAGTTACTGGTGAGCTTTATGTTGTAATATTTTTAAGGACTATTGTAAGCAATAAACTAATTCATGATACCCACAAATAACTTGTACAGATTTCAAGTTGCAGGAGTAAATGGTCCAGAATGTCAATTTATGTTTTTCCTTCACTATGAATTATTTGGTTTATGCTTAATTGTACAAGTCATTATATGTTGATGGTGATGACATAGTCTTGAAGCAAGTTAAACACCTGTGTAAGATTGAGAATGCACAAATCTAATGAAGTAATGTGTCTATGATATGCCATTTTTGTAGGACTTACAGTGTGTTGGTACAAGGGTTGTCATTATTACTTTGAAATCAAAGGATATTTCACAACAGTGATAATAGAGTTTTTTGTGCATGAAGTGAGTAGAGTCAAGTGCCTTTTTTGTAGAAAAAAAATCTAGAGTCTCGACAGAGGGTTAAAGTTTGATATGGAAGAGTTTTTGTTATATCCAATTGTCTCTTTGGTAGTAAAGTTATATATTGTTGTAGAATTAATGTATTTATAGTTGAGTGCCTATGAATTTGATGTTAGATGTCCTTATATTGATTTAAGGGATTTGTTGATCATGCTACTATGTTGAGTAAACCTGAGTTAGTTATTGTGTTCATATTTTGTGGAAAGATTGTATGCAGTGATGTCCTTATTGATTGATTCATTATTAGTGTTGATTGTCTTGATGATTATATAAACTACATTGGTGAGCAGATTGGTCATTGAAGTGACGGTTTGGTTTTATATTCAATTAATGTTGTTTTGGTATAGGTGAGTAGAGGTTTGATATTCCACTGAGAATTGTTATTGAGTTATAAAGTTTAAATGGGTCTAGTCTAAAAATTGTGAAACGTCACCTATAGGATTTAGTGTTTGAGTTAGGTGGATCTAGTGTGAAACATTTTAAACCAAGGTCCACAAAGGGTTTGAGGGTTGGAGCCTTCAATGAGGGTGTGGTATCTTACTTTTGGTGGTGGATAAAGAAATTTCTGATGGAGTAGTAGCTTCCTTTCAGTGATAGATGGAGGAATAATAGGACGTGGTAGCCTCTAGTAGGTAGGAACCTGTGCACTAGTCAAAGTTTACACCAATGCAAGATGTAAAATAATATTTTATGAATATTAATAAAAGAAGATGAAGAAAATAACAATGGTGTTTTTTCCCAATTGAGTTTTCCACCTAATATCGGGTGTCTCAATGTGATGATGATGATGGTGACATATTGATGTGTTGTGCTCTTATGCTTCAATTTCATTTATGATTATGGTTTACATGTGTTACCTACTTATGCATAGATCTGATGTCATAATGTACTGCTAGTTAAAACATGATTCGGTTAACATTATAAAGAAGAACAAAAACTAGGTAAAACTTGAATTAGCATGAAATATTAATTCACCTTTCCCCCCTCAATATTTCTAACAATTGGTATCAAATAAGGTCCTTCAGGAATCAATTTAACAACTGGAAGGAGATCTAATGGATTATGGCAATGAAGCACAAAAAGAAGACAACTCAAACGAAGAAGTCTATTCAGGAGAACTATGATAGTATGAGTGAGGTATCACATGTAGTGACAGTGTCAATAGTTATCGATCAAGGAAAATCAGTAGAAAAACAAGTAATGTCTGGAACTATGGATAATCAAGGTATGCTTCTACTTAATGATGCAAACTATGAGACATGGAAAGACAAGATGAAGTCTAGATTAATATCTGGACCTAATATTTGGAAATTAGTATGCAATGGCTATACTAATACTCCTCCATCAATTCAAGAATTGTAAATAAATCAGCAGGGAATAAATACAATCTATAGTGGTATACCTAATGTAGAAATTGAGAAAGTTATGCACTATGAATCTACAAAAGATGTATGGGATAACTTGTAGGCCATCAATGAAGGAGAAATAGTGAAAGGAACATAGTTAAGAAAGAAGTTAATTCATCATTTAAGCTGAAAGGTAATCTTTCTTTTGAAACATTCAATGTATCTGAAGAAGAAACTTGTAGCCTATTAGAAGATGAATGTGACCATGAAACAAATTCCATCATATCAGATAGAGTTACAGATTCAAAGGAATGTATATTAGATAAAAAATTTAATCTTAAAAGAAAACTTGTCTCTTATTTAAAAAATATAGAAAGTCTCAAAGAAAAGTTAAAGGTATATGAAAACAAGGATCATAATGTGAATGAATCAAGAGACATTGTAGTAGTGATTGTATAGCTTAATGAAAGGAAAATACATTGTGAAGGACTTGAATTTGAGATAATCTCTCTAAATATTTATCCAAAAGAGTCAAATTAACAGAATATGGAGCTACTTCAGGTATTTGAAGAACAAGAATATGGGCTTAAAGAGGAAATTATCGAGTTAAGAACCTAGCTGGAAGAATTAAGAACAGTTGAAGAAGCAATAAGAAATCAACTAAAATAAAAAGGAAATGATTGTGATAAATTAGAAATAAGAAGTAATCTCATTTAGAAGTAATTTAGCAGAAGATGACAAACAATTGAGATGTCAAGATAGTTCCAAGATGTTGGGCAATCTTCTTGGAAGTCAAAGGTATCCCCAATAAATGGGGCCTTGGTTTTCATGAAACACTGAAGGGAGAACCCAACTCATAGGCATGTGTAAGCGTTCTTACAGACAACAAAGAAAATTCCAAAAAAACTGGTAAATAAACAATTAGGCGGAAAAACCAATAACTAAGGAAAGTGATTGTTCAAAGAAAATCATTTGCTCATAGGAATGAGTATGGAAAAAATGCAGACATCAAAATAAGGAACAACAATTCATTCTCTCCCTTATTTGATGATGTTGAGTGTTTTATTTGTCACAACTTTGGACACATTATAGCTGATTGCAAAATCATATTGTTCAGACCTCAACCAAATAGTCTCTCCAAAAGAAGATCATCAGTTCCCAGGTATTCAAGTTTCTTTCAAGGATATTATCTTACATGAATATTATTTGGTCATAAGGTTATATATTGTAGATCATATAAAAATGAAAGGAACATGAAGCATAAGTACCATGGCTTTTTTCTCCCCTTGTTTGGTCATAAGAGGTGATATACATTGCAAAAATATAGAAATGTGGCAAAAGAATTGAAGAGAAATCCAATGAATTCATTTAGACATTTTTAGATAGTAGGACATGGAAATGAAAAAAAATTGCATTTAACAAAAGCCCAAAAGAGGGCACCTCCATCAAGAATCCTCATATGAAAACTTGGAACAAAAAGAAAGAGCATCAAGAGAAGTGTGTCCTTCCTCTATGCGCACTAGAATAAGAAAATCACTAATACATAAACAACGGATGCTCTAATCACATGTCTGGAGATAAGAGAATGTTAGGCCCCTATACTACTAGTGTAACCCATTATTGTTATTAGTACAAACCACTTATTATATTGATGTACCCATGTAGTGCCCATATTGTTACTATTGTGCCCCATAGAAGCCCACTATTGTTATTATTATGCCCTTACATTATTATTGTTATG